>JAOXYD010018021.1:0-14761 GCA_028565735.1 Pinacopodium congolense
GATGATTATTCTAGATATGGATATGTGTATTTAATGAAATATAAGTCTAAAGCATTTGAAAAGTTCAAAGAATTTAGGCTTGAGGTAGAGAAATAACCTAGTAAGAATATTAAGACACTTAGATATGATCAATGTGGTAAATACTTGGACTACGAGTTTCTAGGTTACTTAAAAGAAAATAGGATTCTCTCACAATAGACTCCTTTAGGAACTCCACAACATAATGGGGTGTCTGAAAGGAGAAACGGTACTTTATTAGATATGGTACATTTCATGATGAGTCATGTAGTTCTTCCAGTTTCATTTTTAGGGAATGCTCTTGAAACTGCTGATTATCTTTTAAATAGAGTTTCGTCTAAATCTGTTGACAATACTCCATATGAGATATGGACTAGTAAAAGACCAAGGTTGTCACACTTAAAGATTTAGGGATGTGATGCTTACGTGAAGCGTGCAATGTCAAACAAGTTTGAAACTAAATCAGATAAATGCAAGTTTGTGGAGTATCCAAAAAAAAGTTTTGGATATCAATTTTATCATCCTCTTGAGTAAAAGGTATTTGTCTCAAGACATGCTACTTATTTAGAAAGTGAATTTATTCTCAAGGAAAGTAGTGGGAGTGAAATAAAACTTAAAAAAGTTCTAGACCCACAAACACACATTCAAATGGAACAAAACCCGCAAGTTGATACATCAGATGTACAACCAATGATTCAAGAAACACATAGTCTGCAAAGCACTAGTAGGATACATCATCCTCCTATTAGATTATATTTACATGTAGAAAAAGGGAGTAATGATGCTACATTTATGAATGATGAGTCTATTGATTTTCAGGAAGTAATGTTAGACATTGATTCTTTAAAATGGTAAGAAGCTATGAAATCTGAAATAGATTCCATGTACACCAATCAAATATGGACTTTGGTAGATGCAGTTGAAGGTATTGTACCTATTGGGTACAAGTGAGTTTTTAAAAGAAAAATTGACATGGATAGAAAGGTATAAATTTATTAAGTTAGGCTGGTGGAAAAAGGTTACAGGTAAAAACAAAGAGTTGATTTTGATGAAACTTTTTCACCAGTAGCCATATTTAAATCTATAAGGATTTCAGTGGCTATAGCCGCATACCTGATTATAAAATTTGGCAAATGGATGTCAAAATAATATTTTTTAATAAAAATTTACTGGAGGATGTGTATATGACACAACCTGATGGTTTTGAATCCAAGAAATTTCCTGATCAGGTATACAAGTTGCAAAGGTCCATTTATGGACTAAAGCAAACATCACGGAGTTGGAACATCCTTTTTTATGAGAGAATCAAAGAGTTTAATTTTATCAAGAATGTGGATGAATCGTGTGTCTACAAGAAGGTTAGTGGGAGTGCAGTTGTCTTCTTACTGCTTTGTGTAGATGACATAGTATTTATTGGAAATGACATTTTAATGCTATAGTCTGTTAAGATATGGTTGTCCAAAAACTTCTCCATGAAAGATACGGGAGAAGCAGCCTATATACTAGGTATAAAGATCTATAGAGATAAATCAAATAGGTTGCTTGGATTATCCCAATCAACGTATATAGATAAAGTGTTAAAAAAGTTTATTATGGAGAATTCTAAGAGAGGATTCTTACCAATATTGCATGAAATTTCTCTCTCCAAAAATATATGTCCTAAGACACAGGAAGAAAGAAATAGAATGGATTATGTTCCATATGCTTGGGCAATTTTATCAATCATGTATGTAATACTATGTACGAAACCAGATGTTGCTTATGCTTTGAGTATAACAAACAGATATCAAGCTAATTTACGTGAGGGTCACTGGATGACTGTGAAAAATATCTTAAAGTACTTGAGAAGAACTAAAGATGCGTTCTTAATCTATATAGGAGTTGAGCTAAGAGTTCTGAGTTATTAAGATATTAGTTTCTAGTCTGATCAAGAGGATAATATATCACAATCAAGGTTTATTTTTACTCTTTGTGGTGGTGCGGTTATTTGGAAGATTTCCAAATAACTAACCATCGCAGATTCAACAACTGAAGCTAAGTATATTGCAGTTTTCGAGGTAGTGAAGGAAACTGTTTGGATCAAGAAGTTCATCACTGAACTTGAAGTGGTTCATAACATTGTTAATCTGATAGCATTGTATTGCAATAATAATGGTGCTATCGCACAGGCACAGGAGTTAAGGTCTTATCAGCAATCCAAGTATGTATTTAGGAAGTTTCACTTGATCTGGGAGATAGTAAAGAGGAGAGACATTCTGATATAGTGAGTTCCCACTGAAGAGAATCTTACAGATCCTTTCACTAATCCATTATCTCAAAAGAAACATGATAGACATATGGATTGATATGGTATTAGATACATATGTGATTGGTTTTAGTGCAAATAGGAGATTATTGGTTTACACCCTTGCAGCCAATTTGTTGGTTGTAATTTATTTTGTATGACATTATATTTTAATTCAATAAAAGGCTTTCTTTATCTTTATGTATTTTTTATGTATTTCAATTATTAATCATAAATATAAAATTCCTGGAATAATTATTGTGTAATTAAAAAATTATAATGTGATTATAATTATGAGATTTGAATTAAAATTTTATATTATTCCTAAAATGTTCCTAGTCATAGTTTCATCAAGATATGATATTGATAAAACAATTAGATTAGTATATGTTTTGTTTCTTTCTTATAAAGAAAGTAATTGATCTCCTAGATTAAAGTGTAGAGACACTTAAACAAATATGTGGGTGCTTATTAGAGAATAAGGTCACTAAACTGACTCGATTTTAAAAATCATAAATAGAACATTGCTTGTGTATCTATGGATTATCTCATTATGATAGTTGTATAATTGATCCTTATACTTGACATTACCAAAGTTATCTCTTGTAGGGATTACTGTATTTTGATGTTACTCATGATCTATTCTTTGAAATATTTCAACTCAGTAGTTATTGGGTATAGTATGACTTATATAGAGATAGTTGAGTAAATCAATAAAAAATTCGTCAGCCTAAAGTAATTAGGGAGAATGTTCCACTATTCTTGATTAGTAATGATTTTGGGAATCTCTGGCCAAAGTAAATTGAAATTTGAAAAAATTATTTTCAAATGTCAATTATAATTCATTCACTAATTAGCAAGAAAGAATATGATTGGATTATTTAGAGTAGACACTAATTCCATACTCTAAATCTAATTAGAACATTGGATGACGAAATGATTAAATTATACATCACAATCATGTGTGGATAGGTTTAGTCAAACCACTTTAACATTCTTAATATTTGGGTATTCATGATATATTACTATATGTCAATCATGATCTATGATTATAAATTGTTTAATTAGAGAATTAAAGATAAATTAAAAGGAGTTTTAATTTATCTAATTCTAATTGAGAATTAAAATTATAATTTACAATCATTGCCAACATATTAGGAACCTAATGGGTCGTACATAAAAGATCTATAAAAGAAAAAATAAAATTTGAATTAAGTTGAACTTAATTGAGAAGTTTTAAAAACTTTAAAGATCAATATGCGATATTTGATCTTATAAGGACTAATTCGTAAATATATCTAAAGTTTGACTTTAGTTGTAAGATTGATAAAGTTCAAAAATATAAAAAATATTATTTATATTTTTCATATAAAATGAAAAATTAGAAAAATAGGAGTTAGCATTTCTTACATTTTTCCTCTCAAAGTGTTTGAGTTTTCACTAAATAGATCTGTAGATATCAGTAATTGACAGATTCACAAAGGAAAAAGATCAATAAGAAAGCGATTTGAAGGTTAGTGTAATCTTAATTTTTGTCTTGTTGTATATCAAAATAATCCTTGTTAAAGTTTGATTTTGTGAAAAAAGAAAATTTGATTTTCTTCCACTGTGCCTGGATTTGATCCTGCTTATATTTTCTAACAACAAGTTGATTTTGTAGCAGAGCTTGATGCACAGTAAAATGTTAAAATTCTTCAAATAAAGATGTTAACTTTTACTATAGTCAAATAGTCATACTGTGTTAAATAAATAAATATTTCTTTTGTTAGTTTTTTCTCTAACTTTTTTATGGAATTAGCATAAGGAATTATACGTATGCATTCTATCATTTTAATGAAATAATTAGCAAAAGAAGTTTTTTTAATTTAACAAAAATTTCAAGGATATCAAACTATAGGGAATAAATCATATTAATATCGAGATGCCTATTTTTTATTTAAGCATTGTTTTTCTATGAAGAGTAAACGGCTTGGTTCTTATTTCTATTTTTTTCAATGTTACATCTTTGAATATTAAAAATTCATGAAGGTCTGAGCAAAATGTTAAAAATTTTCAAATAAAGATGTTCATTTTACTGTAGTCAAATAGTCATACTATTTTAAATAAATATATATTTCTTTTATTAGTTTTTTCTCTAACGTTTTTATACGTATGCATTTTATCAAAATTTTAACGAAATAATTAGCAAAAGAAGTGTTTTTAATTTAACAAAAATTTCAAGGATATTAAACTATAGGGAATAAATCAGATTATTAGAGAGATGTCTATTTTTTATTCAAACATTGTTTTTTTATGAAGAGTAAATGGCTTGATTCATATTTCTATTTCTTTTAATGTTACGTCTTTGAATTTTAAAAATACATGAAGGTCTGAAAATGTTTTTGAAAAAAATCGTTAATCTAGAGTGATACATTCCAACTGGACTGAATAACTATTCATTTGTTTTGAAATCATTGATTCTCAAATGCCTTAAGTTATAGCATGTGATTTTCATATGTTGTTGTGTACAAGACAATTTACCTATATATCTTCCAAGGAATGATTATGAGTCTCATTGTTATAAAAAGTTTGTTTGACACCTTCACTTAATTACTAGTTCTATCATTAAATTTTATAGGGACGACTATTATAGTTGAGAGTATTATATTTTAGTAGGTCTAGTATTTTGGACTAATATGGATTGTTGTTTACATTGAATTCAACACATTACATTGGAGGAAGAGATGTGATGCAATTTATCCAAATCCTAACATGTGAATGATAAATTTTTATGCAATGGTTGAGCCCACAAATGAAGCTAAGAGTTAGGTTTAAAGCAAAAGGCAAGCCCAATCATCATTCTGCTCTCTAATCAACTGGATAAAATGATTGATACTAAGAGGAAAAGGTATAATTTACTCCTTAACGTTTCAAGATTCATATGCCCCTTAACATTTTATAGGGTATCATTTTGTCTTCTAACATTTGAAATATGATTTAATTTGACCTCTCATGTTTACAAAATAATAGAAATTACTCCCTGAACACTATTATGTTGATTTTTTTATTGGTTAATGCTGACGTTGTATACTGACATGGAATGTGGGTCTTACTTTTATTGCTGATGTGACATGCATTATCACCAAAGTTTGGGTCCTATATGCTACATTAGCATTGATCAATAAAATTCAACAAAACAGTATTCAAAGGGAAATTTCTACCATTTTATAAACATGAAGGGGTAAACTAAACCATTTTTTAAGTGTTAGGGGCAGAGTGATATCTAGTAAAATGTTAAGGGAAAAGTATATATTTAATATTTTTCTTATAATAATATGAAAATGAGCATTAATTTTCACATTAGTTGGTAAAAAAAGAAATTAATGAAATTTCTTGGCTAAATTAAAAAAATTATAAGTTCAAATTCTTTATGTATTTCAAAAGGGAAACAATTAAAAGTAATTGGTTTTAACTTTTTAATGAATTTTTTAAAGACAAAGAGTGTTATTTTAACCCTAACATTAATTAGTAAAAAAACAATGAAATTTATATTCTAAATTAATAAAATTATAAATTCATATTTCTTATACATTTCAAAAGGGGAATAATTAAAGTAATTAGTATTAACTTTTCAATCAATTGTTTTTAAAAAATATCATTTTAACCTTATATTTTTACCAATATATAAGCACACTTTACTTTTTAATGTTTCATAAAAGGTTTAGTATGCCTCTTAACATTTTACAGGGTATTATTTTTCCCTTAACGTTTGAAACAAGATTTAATTTGGTCTATCACGTTTACAAAATAGTACAAATTATCCCATGAGTACTATTTTATTGACTTTTTATTGGTCGACGTTAACATGACATGCTAATTTGGCATGTGCACCCCATATTTTGATGATAGCATGCCATATTAGCGTTAGCCTATAAAAGTCAGCATAACAGTGTTCATAGGGTAATTGTCAAAGTTTGTAAATGTAACGGGTCAAATTAAATCATGTGTTAAACGTTACGGGGTAAAATAGTATCTTATAAAACGTTAAGAGGCATATTAAACTTTTTCTAAACCATTAAAAAGTAAAGTGTACCATTGGTCAGTGACCAAGTATTTCAATGATTTATTGGACTTAACACTTTATATCTTTTTGTAAAGGTAAAATGATAAAATTTTGCATCATAAGATCATTAAATTGTAAGAAAAAAAATTCTACACGAAAACCAAGACTTCGAGGCTAAAATGATCCTTGTTTTTTTCAGTTAAAACTTTATAAATAATATAATTTAAAAATATGTTTTATTTTTATTTAAAAAATTAAGAAAATTATAATCAATTTCAATGGTTATAAGTTTAATTTAAAAAAAGAATTCAAATTTTGATTAAAATTATTAATGTGATAAATTCTATTTTTATTTTACAAAATTATAAAATCCGTATAATTCTAAACAGATATGATCACAATAATTTTTTTTGAAAAATGAAAGAAAATGATTTAGTACAAGATAATTACAAGATTTTAATAAGCCAAGTGTCACATGGAATTTAACCTTTACAAAATGGCATTAAACCTCTCATTTAACACTTTTTCAAGTAAACTCATAATCTATTAATTAATCACTATTGATGAGTAGAAACCTTAGGAAGCTGTGATTCTCTCTTCAACTCTATCAATCACGGTCTGTTTACCTTCTCTGCATTCCATGCTTCTGTTTTTGCTTAATCTTCTACTTTCTTGGGCTTCCCATTAATTGCTTCCCTCAACTAGGTAATGATCAGTTCTATTAGTAGCTCCCTTGATTTTTTTTATTATCTTAAGTACCCATCATTTTCCTCCTTCTCAATACAAGGTAGTCTAGTGATATTGATCCTACTCTTTAATTATCTATAAGGAGTAATATATAAAACTCAACTCGAGGCTACCACTATTATAGAGCCACCTCCTTCTGACCATCTGAGGATTTACCTAAGGCTCATACTTTTGTAGCATCAAATTACTCCTTCTACCCAAAAATTCTATTTCTCTACTCTTTGTACTATGCTTCTATTTAATTGGATCTTTATGCCCCCAGTTTCTGCTCATTCCTGAAGGTGTTGGAAAAATGTACCAAGATTACATCTGGGCGTAGTAGAATTAAATCAAAAATTTTTCCATATAATCATCTTTAACAAGATTTAATTTTAAACATATCACAAGAAAATAACAAAGTTATACTAACCTATTTTCGATTTTCTATTGTAAATCTTCCTTTCCTTCATAAATTTGTCAATCCATGAGTAGTTCAATTGTCCGACATCTAACGATATCTACATATCTTTTCAGAGAAAACTTAAACAATTTGAGAGGACGAAAAAAAAAGTGTTATCTTTATTTTCTAAATTTTATTTTTATATGAAAAATATGGTTTTTCATATCCTCAGACTTTATCAATATTATAACTAAAGTTAAACTTTAGTCGTAATTAGGAATTAGTACTAATTAGATCAAATATCACATATTGATTTTAGAAATTTCTAAAACTTCTCAATTAAGTCCAACTTAATTAAAATTTTACTTTCTCCTTTATAGACTTTTTATATGTGATCCATTAGGCTCCTAATATGTTAGCAATAATTATAAATTATAATTCTAATTGATAATTAGAATTAACTAAATTAAAACTTCTTTTAATTTATCTTTAATTCTATAATTATATAATTTATAATCATAGATCATAATTGATGTCTATTAACATATCATGACCACTCAAATATTAACAATGTTAAAGTGGTTGACTTAACCTGTCTATTCATGATTATGATGTATAATTTAATCCTTTTGTCATCCAATGTTCCAATTAGAATTATAGTATGAGATTAGTATTTACTATAAATAATCCATTAATTTTCGTTCTTAGTAATTAGTAAATGATTTATAATTTATATTTGAATTTTTTTTCAAATTTCAATTCACTATGACCAGGGATTCCCAAATCATTACTATTCAAGAACAATGGAACATTCTCCCTAATTATCTTAGGGTGATGAATCCTTTATTAATTTACTCAACTATCTCCATATAGTTCATAGTATATTTAATAACTATCAAATTGAACCATTCCAAGAGTAGAACATAAGTAGCATCAAAATATAGTAATTCCTATATGAGATAACTTTGGTAATTTCAATTCTAAGGATCAATTTTTACAACCATCATAATGAGATAATTCACAGATAAACAAGTAATATTCTATTTGAGATTCTCATAATCGGATAAATTAAGTGAACTTATTTTCTAATAAACACCTACACGTTTGTTTTAATCTATGAGATTGATTACTTTTCTCATAAGAAAAAAAACAAAATATGTGCTAGCCTAACCATTTTATCAATACCCCATCTTAATAAAAATATGATTAGGAACATTTTAAAAATAATAAAAAAATATAATTAGAATCTCATTATAATTTCTAATTGCCAGTAATTATTCATATAATTTTAGCTTTATAATTAATAATTAAAATAATTTACAAACTCACATAAAGATAAAGAATACCTTTTATTAAATAAATATAAAATAGCATACATGTAATTTCTCAATTAATTGATTGGTTGCAAGGGCATAAATCAATAATTTTTCACTTACACTAAAGCCAATCGCCTACGTATCTAATACTATAGCCATCCACATATCTATTATGTCTCTTTTGAGTCAACAGCTTAGTGAGAAGATCTGCAAGATTCTGTTAAGTGGGAAGTCACTCTATTAAGATATTCTTCTGCGCCACTATCTCCGGGATCAGGTAAAACTTTCTGAGTACATTCTTGGATCATTAATGAGGACTCAACTCTTTCACTTATATAATTGTGTCATTATTGCCGTAGTATAATATTATCGGGTGAACAATGTTAGGAATCTCTCTAAGTTTAGTGATGAACTTCTGATCCAAATTGCTCCCTTCGCTACCTCAAAAACTACAATATACTCAGCTTTGGTTGTTGAATCGATAATAGTTGGTTGTTTGGAACTCCTTTAACTAACTGAAAAACTATAAAGAGTAAAAATATATCATGACTATGATATAATATCATTTTAATTAGATTGAAAACTGAAATTTGAATATCCCTAAACTCTTAGCTCAACTCCTCCATAGATCAAGAAAATATCTTAAGTTTTTCTTAAATATTTTAAGATATTTTTCACAACCGTTTAGTGACCCTTACCAAGATTAGCTTGATATCTACTTGTTATGCTCAAAGCATAAGCAAAATTTGGTCTCGTACATAACATCACATATATGATTAATCCAAGTGCTGAAGCATATGGAATACAATCTATTCTATTTCTTCTACTTATGTTTTAGGACACATACTCTTAGAAAGAGAAATTTAATGCGATGTAGGTAAGAATCATCTCTTAGGATTCTTCATACTAATCTTCTTTAGCACTTTCTATATGAATGTCGATTGGAACAATCTAAGCAATATTTTTGACCTATCTCTATAGATCTTTATACCTAGTATATAAGTTTCTTCTCCCATATCTTTAATGAAGAAGTTATTGGATAATCATATCTTAATATATTAGAGAATTTGAATGTCATTTCTAATAAGCAATATGTCATCCACATAAAGTATTAGAAAAATGATTGCACTCCCACTTACTTTCTTGTAAACACAAGGTTCATCTACGTTTATGATAAAATTAAACTATTTTATTGTCTCATTAAAATGGATGTTTCAACCTCGAAAATTTTGCTTTAGTCCATAAATAGACATTTGTAACTTGCATACTCAATCAGGAAATTCTTTGAACATAAAACCCTTAGGTTGTGTTATATACATGTTCTCCAACAAATTTCCATTAAGAAATGATGTTTTGATATCTATTTACCAAATTTCATAACCATAGTATACAGCTATGCCAATAAAATCTTTATGGACTTAAGTATTGCTATTGGAAAAAAGGTTTCATCAAAATCAACTCCTTATTTTTGTTTGTAACCTTTTGCCACTGGCTGTGTCTTATACGTATGTAAATTTTCATTTATGTCAATTTTTCTTTTAAAAACTCACTTGTACCCAATAGGTACAATACCTTCAGGTGCATTCACCAAAGTCCATACTTGATTAGTGTACATAGATTCCACTAAAGATTTCATAGCTTCTTGCCATCTTAAGGAATTTATGTCTAACATTACTTCCTTAAATTAGTAGGTTCACCATTCATGAATGAAACATTATCATTTCCCTTTTCAATATGTAGATTTAATCTAATAGAAGGATGATGTACCATACTAGAGCGTCGCAGACTATATGTTTCTGAAACTATTAGTTGTACATCTGATGTATTAACTTGAGGTTCTTATTCTACCTGGATGTGTGTTTATGATTCTAAAGTTTTTCTAAGTTCTACATCACTTTCACTATTTTCCTTGAAAGTAAATTCTCTTTCTAGGAATGTAGCATGTCTTAAAATAAACACTTTTTTGCTTAAGAGGATTGTAAAATTAATACCTAAATCTCTCTTTTAGATACCTCACAAAATTGTATTTATCTGATTTAGTCTCAAGCTTATCAAATATTACACACTTCATATAAGTGTCACATCCCCAAATCTTTAAGTAGGTTAATCTTAGTTTTTCACTAGTCCATATCTCATAATGTGTCTTATTAACACATTTGGAAGGAACCCTGTTTAGAAGGTAATCAGTAGTTTTAAAGGCATATCTCCAAAATAAAATCAAAAGAATTGCATAACTCATCATGGAACGTATCATATCTAATAAATTACAGTTTCTCCTTTCAGATACTCTATTATGTTATAAAGTTCTAGGAGGAGTCTATTGTGAGAGAATCCCATTCTTTTTTAAGTAACCTAGAAACTCATGATCTACGCACTCACACCTCGATCAGATCTCCGTGTCTTAATACTCTTATCAATTTGTTTCGATACTTTAAGCCTAAATTCTTTGAACTTTTCAAATACTTCAAACTTATATTTCATTAAATACATATAGCCATATCTAAAATTGTTATATGTAAATGTAATGAAATAAGAATATCCACCTCTAGGTTGAGTAGACATAGAGCCACATACATATGAATGTATAAGCTTTAATAACTCATTGACACGTTGTCACTTTCCATTAAAGGATAGTTTGTTCATCTTTTCTAACAACAAGATTCACAAGTTTCATATGATTCATAATTAAAATGCTTAAAATATCCTTCTTTATGTAACTTTGTAATTCTTGTTTCATTAACATGATTTCACCTACAATGCCATAAATAAAATGGATTTTGGTCATTTAACTTTCTTTTCTTCCTATTTATGTTGAGAATTAGTCTTTCAAGATCTAATTCATATAAACTATTTGTAAGTTTACCATATTCATAATAAACATCATCTTTATAAAAAGAATAACTATTATTCTTGATAATAAAGACGAATCCATGTATGTCCAAACATGGAATAGAAATAATGTTTCTTATTATAAGAGGAACATAATAACAATTATTTAATTCAAGTACAAGGTCAGAAGGCAAAGCTAAAGTACAAGTTCCTATAACTAATGTAGCAATTTTTTCTCTATTACCGACTCACAAGTCCATATAACCTTTTCTTAACGATTTACTGTCCATCAGTACCTACACATTATTACAAATGTGAGATCTGCATCCGGTATCTAATACCCAAGACTATGAAACGGAAGTAAAAAGATTGATTTAAATTATAAACATACTTGATGATGAAGTTATAATTTAAATTATAAACATACTTGATGATGAAGTTACCTTTAACTTCTTCTCTATCAAGCTAGCAATATAAGCTTGCTAATGTGAGATCTACATATGATATTTAATACCCAAGACTGTGAAATAGAATTAAAAACATTGATTTCAATTATAAACATACATGATAATGAAGTTATCTTTAACTTCTTCTCCATTAAGCTAGTAAGATAGGCTTTACGTCCTTTTCCAATGCCTAGCTACTCCACAATGGAAACAAATACCTTTGTCAGTCTTCTTCTTCACACCACTTGTTGGCTTTGTTACTTTAGCAAAAGCCTTATGTTACTTGTTTTTGTTTTTGTTCTTCTTAAAGTTCTTACCCTTATTCTTAGAAGAAGAAGAGCCAACAATATGAACAAAATTGGATTCCTTTTTAATACATCCTTCAATGGTTTTGAGCATATTGAGTAATTTAGCCAATGTCACATCTTTTTTATTTATGTGAAAGTTCATTATGAATTGCGAATAGCTCGAGGTAAGGGATTAGAGTATTAAATCAATACATAACTCATAGTCCATGACATAATCCAACTGACTTAATTTTTTAATGAAGCCAATTATTTTTAGGACATGTAACTCCACTGAAGATTTGAATGCCATCTTACATTAAAATAGAGCTCTAATAGTCTCAAAACTCTCCATCCGTCTTTGTGCACCAAATAACTCTTGAAGGTTCATAAACATAGCTCTATCATTCATGTTCTCATGCTACCTCTAAAGCTTGAGAGACATGCTTATTAACATCACACATGTAATTTATTCATTTTCATTTATATGATATTGATAATTCTCTTAATTATCTTTAGTAGCATCTTCTATAGCCTTAGGTGGAAGCATAGTGTCAAGAATATACAATTTCTTTTCTTACTTAAGAAAAATTCTTAGATTACACATCCAATCTAAAAAGTTTGATCTAGTCAATTTTTTTGCATCCATGATACTCTCTAGAGACAAGTTTGTATTCATTTTCAACAGCTGAAACGTGAAAAAATGAGAATTAGTTTATGTTTAAAACCAAATAAACAAGAATTTTAAAAAATTATTTGGTTACCATTAGGGTTTTGGAGTTCCCACTTGTCTGTGGTCTTGGTTTCTTGCAGCCATTTTTGGCAGTTGATGAATCATCCTTGCAGACAACTGGGTTTTCATCAATTGGGTTTCCTTTAGTAATCCGTTTACTGTTATTGAACTTCAACACCATCTTGGGTTTGGGTACCAAAACCTCGAAACTTGATGACGACGTTGGGTTGTTCTTCCCAAAAACTTGGAGGGTCGGTGCTAAAGTTTGGTATGAAGCGGTGAGAAGGAAAGGAGAGAAAACAGAAATATATTGGAGAGGAAAGGCGAAAGTAGAGAAGCCGAATGACATGCTTAAGATAATAAGAAAAATATTTTATCAAGTTGTCCTAATCGAATATAAACTCCGCTAAGGGGCCCGCGTTAAGTAACTACTTGTCGTAAAATAAAATAGACAATCCCTAATCTTTAAATTTTTTTTGTCTTTTAAAATGTAAAATACTTATTTCATCCTTAAAATTATAAATAAAAAGACAAAACTGCCCTGAAGGTCACCTAGTTAAGATTCACGTGTATCTTATGACTCTTCTGTGTTTGTTGTAAGGTGGTAGATACTGTTAGACTCCTCAAAATAATACCAAAATGAAATATAGCGTTGGTCCTTTGTATACATCCCTGAGTTAGTTCTTCTCCGGTGAGTAGAATCCTTAGGGCTCAAATAGGTTCTTAAAATATCAACAATGACTTAATATTGAAAAAATTGTTCTACCAATCCTCTGCGACCATTTATACTGCCTTGGCTATTGTATTCAAGGGAATACATCTTGTCAGCATTTGTAGTTCTTCACGTGCCAGTAGGGGATTGTGTTGTGACCAACTGTCATTCCATAATAAAGTGTCTTCACCATCCTCTATCTTCATTTTAATCTTTGACTAAATTAGCCTTCTTAAGTTCAAACTATTAGACATTATCCAAGAGGAAGTAATCTTTGGTTTAATACTTCATAAGCACCCGTTTTGTAAATAATAGACATGAATCCATTTGTATCGTGGTGATTGTTTATCACTTAGTAGTCTCCACTGCATCTCATACAACATAATCTTATTAGTGATTTTCAAGGAGTTGATCCCTAATCCACCTTCCATTTTTTGTTTGCATAAATCAAACCATTTAACCTTATCCATTGCTCTCTTAGTAGGGTCTCCAACCGATAGGAAGTTCCTCAAGGCTCGTTCTATGTCCTTAATAGTAGTCATTGGAAAAATAATGTGCATAAACCAATGGATATTAATGCCATTAAGCACTCAGCCAATCAGATGGGTTCCCTCAGCTAGGATCAAGCTTCGATTATACCAATTAGTACTTCTTTTTTAGTTATTCTCTAATAGGGGTTGGAAATCCTTACACGAAATTTTGTCAGTAGTCACCAAAATTCCAAAGTAACTAAACGGTGGCTGATAAGTGTGTTTTCATACTATGTTTCTAAGTTGTTTTTAGGTGTTTTAAGCATTGTTTGTGTGTGTTAAATTAGTTATTATGAACTTTTGCATTCCTTTTAGTTATCTTTTATGTGTTTGATTGTTTTTGGTATTATTTAATGTTTAAGAAAAAAATATGAACTTATTTGAAGGATGGGTTGATGCACTTTGATGTTTGAAATTGTAGGTAACGAATGAGACCCGAAA
>JAOXYD010018032.1:0-14761 GCA_028565735.1 Pinacopodium congolense
ATCACAAAATTGGAGCCACAACAAATTAGTTCTTATTTTGACCTAAGGTTTATTTATGATTTAGTTTAATTAAACTCAACTAGCTACTTTAAGTTCAAATCTAAATCAGAATATGATAATTTTGCAAATCACATTAATAATTAAAAATTAATTAGATTCATTTATTTGAAAGTCAACATATCAAATTAAGTGAATTTGAATTTAGATATAGATAATCAAACTTGATCAGCTTTACATTTAAATATTGCTTGTTATTTATTATTATGAGAATCAATCCTATTACTTTTAGTCTTGGAGTTTTCAGACTTGAAAAAAAAAACTTAAGATATATTGCTCAAATCATTGACTCGTGCTAGATGTATTTTTTTTTTTTAACAAAATGCTTAATATTTACAATTCTAATTAAGGGTCGAGATACTGATGGTCAAATTAATGTTCCTTGTGAAGTACAGTAATTATTAAGAAATAATTGAGTTTGAGCTGTAACTATGACTGCTACAAAGGGTCTAATGAGAGTTTAGGGCTATGAGAAGGGAATTAAAATTGGATTTAAAATAATATATGATTAAAATATAATTACTTGAAATTCGCCTACTTTGGTCAATCTAACCAACCTATGTATACATCTTCAGTCATCCTATGATTCAAAGCATTTGAATCATTATGAAGAATGGAAATTAGGATTTATAGATCAATTTATTGCAGAAACAAATCCTCAAACGGTTGAATCGCACTACACCAGAACATAACCTTTACAAAAACAGAATCTTATTGTAAGCCCAATTCAATGGTAAACGAGCAATCAGCCAAGCCACTTATCCATGGGTTTTGGAGCCCAAATCTCAAAATTTCATTTTATATCCAAACATTTAACAAGAAGCTATTAAGAGGATCTCTGCCGTTGATCAAGTTTACCTTATCGTTGTCAAGATAACGGTAACTGAGAAAGAGGAAATCTCATACGTACGTGACCATTGTTAGCAATCTGAACCGTCTATCAATTCTCCTTTTGGGACCCACAGTAGGACTGAAGGTTATGAGCAGATAGACACAAGGGCAACACCTTGTGAGTCAACAACCCGCAGAGCATACCACCGCCGTCTGATGACGACCTCACGTGATCCATTCCCGCCAATTTCCTAACCCCGTTAAAATCCTTCAACACCGTTGATGCCGTTGATGACGAAGAAGTCGTCGACGACGACTCCGTACCATCGGATGTGTACCCAGAATCAAACCAAGAATTCTCACCGCTTGAATCTTTTCTGATGGACATCGACTTCGACTTCTTCAATTCGGTTCGTTTACGACGCACACTCACTCCCATAAGATCACGATAACCTATAGCCGACGCTCCGTTAAGCGCCGTTAACTCAGACTCCTCGGTTACAACGGCGCCAACGTTCAACATTCCATGGAATCTTCCAGAAGGGCGCCGAATCTGGAGAGCGACGCAACATGGAGTACTTATTTCAGTTGGAGTACTGCTACACAGTGGAAGGTTGTTTATCAAGAAGCGGACGGTGCCGATAAGAGGATCACGAAGGCAACCGACGGCGAATATTTCGAAAGAGACGGCTGAGGTCTCGCCGGATAGGAACTCTTTGGAGACTTTGAAGAGGAACTTATCGTTCCAGGTGGGGTTTTCGCCGCCGACGTGGTCAATTCGTGTTCGGAGCTTGGTGGACGAGTCGATCCACACCACTGCGTATGTTTGCATCCGACGCAGGTTAGCAGACGGGGGCTTTAGGTTTTGGGCAGAGATGAGATTTATCTCAAGAATCTTGGTCTCCATTACGAGGCTCTCCAAAATCTCTGTATCTTTCTAGAAGATTCTGAATCGATCAAGAAAGAAGACATAGAGAGCGACGGCTCTGATGAGAACCATAAAGGTGGTGAGAGTAACGGCGAAGCATGGTGGCAGCCGTTATGTTCACCGACGGAGAAATCTGTGAGAGAGGACACAGTTGAAGTTATGGAGTAACAGAAACTTTGTAGATTTAAATGACGGGATTAACCTTTAATTACAGAGTGGCCAACTGCTTAATCAGTTTTGGCGCGTGGCACGTGATTCCAGCCCGTAATACCTTCAGAGTGATCTAATTGGGCCTCAAAGCCTTTCTTCAAATCTAGATTAGGGTTAGCTTCGGGCTCACCATAAAATAGGTGAAGAAGCCCATAGGGCCATAGACTGTTTCAGGGTACAGGTAGAAGGTAAAAAGTGACATTTAGACTTTTCTTTTTACTTGTATTTAGATCAAATATCGTTTCAAAATACTAAAAAACAACTCTTAATATTTAAAAAAACATTTAAAATTTTTTTTCCCCTAAGCTCCATTCCCTTCCATTATGTAGGCCCCATACAATCACATGGCAAATTTTATTTGTCAAAAATTCAGGTGAACGTCACACTGTTATGTATAACTTGACTAAAAACCAGTATAATGCTAAAGTTGCTCATATTACAGGATAGATTAGTTTGGTGAAGTGTCAAATTAAAAATCTAAACATACTTATTGCAAATGTGTTAATTTTTTTTCATCCTAAAATGGTGTCGTTCTCTATTCTCTTCTCTTCTCTCTGCCTTCTCTTAGATTGTGTTTTCTACTCATAGGACTCGATCTTTGGTAGCCTAGAAAGAGCTTCTCCCTCCTCTATTAATGACTACCACGTGCGAGAGGGAAACCTGGAAGTGATAGCTGGTTCTCACCATAAATCACTGAGCTAAAAGAGCAAGCAATTCCTTGTTGATAGAAAAAAACTAGACCTAGAGGTGTCTTAATTATGCAAGTTTCCTATACTCACACCATTGTAAGAATGAATGGTCCAAATATGATTAATAGGTCACTTAAGATTATGACTTTCTCTATAAATCATAGCCATTCAAAGAATGCCGTATAGCATATTGTTCAATAATTGTTTATCAAACTTGGATTACTATCAATGAGAAGGATAGGAAACATGAAGGAGGAAGCGAGAAGAGGAGAGAAAAAATGGCACCGCATTAGGAAAAGAAGAGATAACATATTTAAGATAAGCTCGACACAAACGTGTAGCCTTTAGGTTTTTAACTTAAGGCTTCACTTATCAACTACTCTTGTATCATGTGATAATATGTGATAAGGGTGCATTTTTATGAATTTTTATATGCTATTTAATGTGATTTCATCTTTGTTTTGATACCAATATGCTTAAATTATGTTTATTATCAATTAAAATATAGGTTTTCAGCTACATAAATAGTTTTGAAGTGATTTGGAGAAGAAAACAAAATCTAAAACATTAATGGTAGTCTTAAATGGTGCTGTAGATGCCCCAAAAACCACCGTTTATTCAGACCTTCAATGCTGGTACTTAAACGACATCGTTTATGTCACTTTTAAAGTTGTTTATCAAGTAGAAAATATTGTTTCACTTCAAATCAAAGAGCAAACATGTTATTTACTCTCCTAAACGTTACAAACCCTAATGGAGGACTATATAAAGATTAAAAGAGCTCACTTAGGCAATCCTTTTTTTCCTTTTGCTTCTTTCTAGGTTTAGGGATTTATTTGCTTTCCTTCATCTCTTTCTTTAAGTAGACATTTGTTAATTATGTTTCAGGTGTTGAATACTTAATTTTTTTTATGTTTTTACTGCTTTCTTTTTATTTTAGCTTTATTTTCTTTCTATTTCATTTAAGTTTTATTTAAATACTTATTGAAAGTTTAAATACCCTTGAATAAATAGTTGAATATTTACTTTTGTTATCTTTAGTTTTTTATTTCGTTATGTTTGTTTTAATTTCAGTTTTTGTTTTATCTAATTTAATTATGTCTAGTTAGTTTTACGGTGTTTGAAGATATTAATAGGATGAATGAGTTATAATTGCGAGATATGAATTATGTTTTGAATGGGTTGTATGTTTTATGCAAGGGTTGGATTGAAACTCTAATTAAATGTCAAGAATTATGGATTATAGGCAGGGTTGATCACCCTATTTGTAATTTTTAGTTTGATTGCTAGGTTTAAACTTTTGATTCGTAATTATTATTAATAAATTCCAAAAGTAACTATAGATTAATTGATTTTATATGTGAAACTTAATCAACTTAGTCTAAGGTTTCTATTCTTTAAGTTACATGATCTACATATGTGAGATTACGGCTTAAGTTAGTTGTTCTCTAATTTGTAATATTGTTGCGTTATTAAATCTAGAGATCATATCTTAGGTTATTATGTAATTAGGGTTGAATTTTAGATCATATTGCATTTGCCTAAAATTGAAGGAATAGAGGATGAAGATCATACCTGATTCTATAGACTAATATCTTAGGCATAATACAATTTACATGTTTTCGATGATTGATTGTAATTCATAGATCTCAATAATATCTTCTACCCAACTTTTCATTATTATTATTTGTTTCTTATTATTTTGCATTTATTTATGTTTAATTTTAATTTCAAACTAAGAGATTTTTATTTCTTTTATTTTCTCTTGTGCAATAATTGAAATTGCTAAAAACGCTAACTAGTTTTCTGTGGAATTAATCCTGACTTATCCTGCTACATAGTTAAAGTTATGTTAGATATTTATTAATTTGTGGCTTATGACAATATAAAAAAAAGAGCAAACTTTAATGCTTTAATGTTATAGTATTCTTAGGTCAAATTTCCAAAGGAAATCTACTTGACAATGTAGGACTCACCTAAAATTTTGAAAAATAAAAATGTGGCACATGATAATAGGGAACCCATTTAACGAAGAGTTTTAACGATGATTAACTTAAATATTCTTTTTGAATTTTTAAAAAATATTATAGTTCTTCTTAAACTTTTTTGAAATGTTAAGTTTTTTTAACGTTTTAAAATGTTAGAGTCTGATTAAAAGTAAATAAAAACATTAAGGTCTAAATAATACTTTTTTACTATTGAATATAACTCAAACCTCGCCACCTCCTCATTGGGCTCTTCCCAACCATCGTTTAAGTCAACTTTGCTGCTCTCTCTATCTCATGTTCAACATATTATAGTTTGTTTAATGTTTTAGTTATTAGATATTTCCTAAATTCCAATATGTTCTCTTTAAAAAAATTGGTTTAGTTAGGGTTTAAGCAACAATAGTGTGAGCTAAGAAGGATCTCAAGTTTGCTACAATGAAGAAGATGATAACCTCAAAAGCAGTTAAACAATTACTTTATTTTCTAATTTTGAGCTTTTATCTCCAATTTTTTTCTTTAATTCCCTTACATTTTTAGTGTATTCTTGTATATAGACACAAGGAGGAGGTGTTAAACCTAAAGAATAGCAAGGATCTTTCCAAGTTAAATCTCTTAATGAATGTGTAAGATCTCTTTACATCTCTCTTTTTTTCATAATTTTTGATTATATTATTGATTTTATTTTTGTTAATTATATGCCCTTGTTGGGTTTTATTATGAAAAATAGGTCACAAGTTTTTTCAATGCTTTATTTCAACTAACATAAAACTTTAAAACCTTCATATATAGTTTTGGTTGATACCAATTTCATCAATTTCTCCATCTAAAATAAAGAGAGGTTTTTTCAGGATGTTTTCATTTTAAGTTTTCCTTTTTAATTATTTTGTGGTGTGTTTATGATGTAGGTTGATTGTATTAGAGTTAATGAAATTTATTTGAGATTTATGTTTAATATTAGTGCAAATAAGAATTAAGAGAGATACAGTGCAAATAAGAATTAAGAGAGATAGAGATTGAGAGTTATGTAAAATCATTAATTTCATTAATCCCATTCTTCTATTCATTACATGTATTTATTCAATGATTATTTTAGTTGTTGGTAGCATCCACTAATTTACATGTGTATGATTATTACTGCTACTAACTACTATTATGTTGTTGTTCTTCTTTCTATGATGTTGTGATATCCTTCTTGCTTCTTCTTTCTTGCAGCTCTATTTTCATTCTTCTTCTTCCTCCTTTTTATCTTTTGCTCTGTTTATAATAATACTTCTCCACTTAATAACCCTACCAATATAGTGGACATCAGGGAATCGTTACTAAATATCATATAGATATTCCCAAGAAGTGTCATCATCTTTTGTAGAGCACCATTGTACTAAGACTTATACTGTAGGTTTGTTATGGTGATTGTGTAGTCGACAATCCGAGATTGCTATTGGAATGTGTAAGGTAGAGTATGGATGGTGGAATAGATGTAGTCATGAGAGCATCATCATCTACTTACTTCTTTAATTGCATACATGAAAATTATAATGAATTTTACTACTAGTAGGAAGATGGGAGAAAGTTCAATTTGATATAGAACTAAACCTTTTTTTTTTTAATCTTGAAGGGTCTAAAAAAGCAATCCAATTTCTGTGAAGGCCTATGTCGCACACACTTTATTATTTATAATTTTGTAACTTAACATGCACCATATCACCTATTTAAAACTCTTTCTCTAATCTATGCCTATCCACAAGCAAGTGCCTATAATTTTGGGCATGTTTTATATGGAACTCTAGGAATTGAACCATGGCTTCCCTATCCTTCAACATTTGATCCATTAATAACATTTGCGAGTCATTAGCCAAGTAAGAAATACTCAAGGGAGAGGAATATCCATAGACAACTTTAAAAGGTGTCATTGAAGCTTTAAAAGGTTTCATTAAAATGGTTAAGTGATAGGTGGTGTTATACCACCATTTTACCATATATAACCACTTATTCCTATGTTGAGGGTAGTCTAAAGTCATGCAGTGAAAGCATGTTTCCATGGCGTGATTGAATATATTTGTCTGATAATTTGTGTAAGGATGGCAGGCAGTGGAAAGATGTAGTTGTACTCCTTGAATATAAAACAATTCCTTTAAAAAAGAGCTGATGAATATAACATAATATGATTTTTTTAGCATATCATGTAGCTTAGCCATTGTAACTATGAAAACTTGAACCATGTTAACTATATTATAAGGATGATGAAGTGGAACAAAGTGTGCATATTTACTTGGACCATCCATTACTATAATGATGTTCAAAGACATCTTTATATTGTTGGAGAAATTGTTGCAAATTTCTATTATCCTCTTTATTCAACTCCTTCTATTTAAGTTCCAGAGACATATTCCAACATTATGTCTGCCTTCTAGTAATCTTTATTCTAGTTTCAACTTTAATTGTGATTAAAAGGCAACACACCATTTCATCTATGTCTTTAATATTTTTTTATCTTCTTCTTAATGATTTCCACTGTTGGTTTGCCTCCTTCCCTTCTTAGTTCCACCTTAGTTCCTTACCACTAAAACTTTATTGTCCCTTTTGATAATTTCAGATTATATAATCTAATATGGATAACCATTAGACTCTTAATACTATGTCATTTCCATTAATACCTATCACTAGCAAATCAGTCACAAATTCTTTACCATTCATCTTCCATTTAAATTCATGACATATATGATTATAATTACTATGAAAGCCTCCTCTTACTACTATGGTAAGAGATGTAATCCTTTTCAATTTTTCCCTAATCATTTCTAACAATTCTTTGTCAATAAAATTATGTATGCGCCCTTCATTAATCAAGATGTGTGTGGTTCTATCTTGTACCTTGCCTTTAATCACTTACTAAAATCTTGTTTCACTTACTCTTACTCTTGCTTGTAAATATATGTTAGGTAAGTTACTATCTTCCATAACCTTCTTCGTCTCCTCTTTCTCGATATCATCTTACATCATATACATTTGTATCAATCTTATTCTACATTTATGGCTTAACATATATTTTTCTTATATAAAAAACACAGTCTTTTGGCCCTCTGATCATCCAATTGTTTTTACTAAAAGTTGTTTTCTCTCATCTAACTTCCTTCACAAGCTTCTAAGCTCTCCTGTTAGTGATTTTAGTAGTAATTCTTAAGAGTTATAAGGGAAATTATTGAGATTTATCCCTGAATTTCCAACTTGTAGCATTTATTCCCTAACAATTCCATACCATAATTTCATATTTCTTTGTTAGCTCATAGGTCTATTGTAGTGTCTTAAGGTTTATATGCTCATAGAGTACTCGATTTCAAGCTTTAACCCCTTCAAAAATATGATAACTAAGTAGCATTACATAACTAAATAATTAGATAGTATCAAATTTGGCACAAAATTCCTAGACAAAGTCCTTTTACCTCAAATTTTTTATCTCTCCCACTGGATCCTCAAATGTCGATTCTTTGAATCTTTGTTTAAATGAAAACAAGTATTCACCTCAATTAAGAGATTTCTTGGTTATCCTATTCCTCAAATATAATCCATGCCTTTTCAGTGCTTCACCCACCAGTTGCATGGCAGCTAATCCCACCTTCATCTTTGGTGGAGTCCTATTCAATGTAAAGAATTGCTTACATTTGAAGATCTATGCTCGCAACCAATCCTCTTTTATCATTGGAAATTCAAACTTACTAAACTAGATGGCCATTGTGTAATGTACCTAGGATACCCCTTCTTTCTTAGGAACTCGTTGATCCTCAAGGTTCCTTCCTGTTAGACTCCTAAGTCCATGCAGCAAGGATCGTGCGAGTATTGGCAAGCCTTGTCTAATGATTGGCACACAAGTCGACACAAGGAAAGCTTGTTGACAAGAGAACAAGGCAAAGTTTTACGAGTAGGTGAGCACAAGTCTTGAGAAACTTGTGAGTAGGCAAGGATGCTGGACATGTTGGCGAAGATCTCAAGAGTAGGCGAGATTTAACATGCCTTGGTGAGAACTCTTCAGTGACCTTTAAGAAGTGCCTCTGGGGGACGGTTAGCTGGATCACACGCATGAGAGAGGCAAGCAAAAATACTAAGGCAAACGTGGGCAAGTGGGATTAAACTTGGTGAGAATTTTGGTAGTGTCTCGAACCTTACAGAGATTGACTTGTCCTACGCTCGGATGAACAGACTAGCATACGTGTTATGGGTAAGCATTAGATCGGGTAAGTGTGCTATACAGGCTTTAGTTAAGATCACTCAGCATCATCAACAGAAAGAGATCATGGGGAGATCTTGGATGATGTGGTGACACAAATAGTTAGAGTTGTAGTAGGACTCGAACACTTGAAGATAGTAAAGATCTTCGAGGATAAGGATGTTAGTTTCCTAGTCAAATGTAAACTCTAGTCTTTCAATTTTAATATGATTGTATCTTATCAGTTAGAGTCCTATTTGAATGAGGCTGTCATTCAATAGACAGATGTGATCTTTAGCACGATCTTAGGAAGTGCAGTTCAGTTAGGATTCGGATTGTACTTGGCTTCCAAGCTAGAGGGCCTATAAATAACTCATTCGAGCCTTATACTCATTTAGTTAGAGAGAGCATCCTTATATTATTTTGAGGGAAAGTAATATAAAGGTTTACAGTTTTACCATGTTTCTCGTGTTCATAATTGCCTACTTTATTTTCTTGTTTTCTTTATTACATTCTTACTTCGAGTATGCAAGCGAAACACTACGAGGATCGTTGAGGGCTGAATCTTACTTAAACAGACCTAAGTGAGATTGCCATGCAAGGGTGTTGGCGCTAGACTTCGGTGAAAGTTCTAGTTCCAAGGAGACCTTTGTATCACTTCCCATATTCTCCTTCTAAGATAACTGTAAGATCCCTTCCTTCAGTTCTTGAAGGCTTTCTTCTTGACACAACTTTGATTCCTGCATTTGGTTTTACAATCCTTCTTCAATTCTCCTCTATTATTAAGAATGTGTTTCTTTCTCCATCTTCCATATCCCTTTTATCAATGTAAGAAGATCAAGGAGGAGGATTATAATCAATCATGCCTAAAGATCAAGGATAATATTCAATCACACTAGATTTGTAGTTAAAAGAAAATCACCCTATATATTCAGTAAAATTTCATTTATTATCTTACCTTGAATAGCTGTCAAATTTATATATAAATAGACTTATAAAACATATTACAAAGCATTGAATGCAATTTTCTCTTCCAGTATATTATCATGGTATCAGAGTGAAATTTCTTCTATTGGTCTGGCTTAGATAGTTTTTGAGTCATTTCGTTATACACTCAAACTGCAATTCTTTTATTGGGACATTCTACTGTTTAACTTAAGCACACCTCACCCTAACCTCTGTAAATATTTTTTTTATGCTACTAACAAGCCCATTAACTTAATTTGAAAAACTAGAATCCATATTTGATTACAGCAAGATTGCACTTGTCAATTTCATATTAAATGCCAACAACTTTCTTTCACTTATAGACAACTGTTTGGTGCTTCCCTCAACATCATACAAATCTATAGTAGAGGCTATTAAAGATTTTATATTCTTGACGCAAACAATTATAAACTATTTTTCAACGATAATAGAAGCTGTATAGAAGCGTTGTCTTTAGTATTAACCCTCCATTTCTCTTTCTTTATGCAATTCAGTATTGACCATTCCATTTATTTTGTTTATTATTATTGGTTATTAAACCATTACGATTCCTCGATGAAACTCATTGTTGTGGGACTAATATCTTGAGCTAACCCTAAAGCCAATTATTAATATAGATGGAAACAAATATAAATCTTTATTTATCAAATTTAATGGGAAAAAGTTTGCTCTTTGGAAATTTTAGTTTTAGATATTCATTAGAGGAAGGGGATACTCTAATTTTTTCCATAGATCTCAACAAGAAGAAGGAACTTCAGAAGCCAATAATCAATAAAAAATGAAGAATGCTCTGATAATTACTTGGATACTTAATTTAGTTAAAACCAACTTTGCCTTTAGTCTTCAATCTTTCAAAATTGCAGCAGAAATGTGAAAGCATCTTCAAGGAATTTATTCTCAAGTAGATCAATCAAGGCAATTCTAACTTGAATATGAAATTGTTGATCTTAGCCAAGAGGATAGAAACATTCATAAATTTTATACTGCAATATTAAAATTGTGGACAGAATAAGATATGATCTATTTGAATAATGTCTTAGGTGTTGCATATTCGAAGATTAAGAAGGAGAGAGATCGTATAAGAATGATACAATTCCTTATGAAACTTTGACTTGAATTGGAAAATGTAAAGGCTATATTAATCAATTGAGGTGATACAAGTATATAAGCCATTCTTGGGAATCTTGTTCATAAAGAAACATAGTTGAATACACAGGATTAACTAGCTACTAAATTTAACTCAGTTGATGTAGTTTTCTGGCTTTATGTGAAAAACTTCAATTAAAACAGAAGAATCAAGATAAAAATTATTCAATATATATATTTAATTATTTATTGATGTGAACTTGGACATGTATAATCCCATTACAAAAAAGCACAATATGTGTAATTACTGCAAAAAATTGAGACACATCATTCTAAATTGTAGAATTTTGAGAAATAAGTAAGGTCATTCAACATTAGTTACTACAAGCAATAATGGAGAAAAATTCAACCCTAAAGAGATCCCGTTTTCACTATAAATAATTCAAAAGATGATTTAAGATTCAGTACAAGCAACCCTCCAAGTGCTATTTTTCCTCTCTTTTTTTTATGTCGAGTTATTAAGTTAAGGAAATAAATTTGTTCCTTAATTCCTTGATTCAGTTGCCTTTAATCACATGAGTGGCTAAAAACTTGTTTTTTTTAATCTTAAACCTTGTCACTTAAATAAATCAATTACCATAAACAATAGAAGAAAAGACCTATTAAAGGAATTGGCACTACTTGCTTAACTAATGAATCTAACAAATTTTTTTGTCTACTTAATACTTTTTATGATCCCCACTTAATGACCAATTTGATTTCCATTGAACAATTAACTAATCAAAACTGTTTAATACAAATTTATTCGTTTGGTTGTGATGTACAAAACATTTAAACAAGACAAGTGATCATAAAGGAGCGTAAACATATACATTTGTTTCAACTTTATTTGGACCAAACAAATTCACCTATGTGCCTTATAATATCATCATCTAGTTTTGTTTCACATGAAAATAAAGCATAGAACTTATGACATCATCGTCTTGGTCACCCACATGTTATTAGGTTAAAATATATGTTTCAATCCAATTTTTTCCTAGACAAATTGCATGTTAAATATGATATTTTGCAAAAATTGTCGAGGTTGTGCTTTTGGAAAGTTTGCTAAATTACAATATAAAATTTAATGCACCTTTTCATCTAATACAATGTGATTTATGGAGTCTCTCACTTGTTTTATCTACACTTGGTTATAAATACTTTGTTTTTTTTATTAATCATATTACAGAATTCACTTAGGTTTATTTCTTTCGAGCTAAATCTGATCTAGCAAATATAGTCAAGACCTTTGTTGCTTTGATTAATATTTCATTCAGATTTTGGTGGAGAATTTTATGCTTTTGATCTCCTATCCTTTTCTCAAGGAAAAGATAATATAATTTAGCAGTCTTGTCTTACCACGCTAGAACAAAATGGGGTTATAAACAGAAAGAACTATCACATTTTGGAATTTGCTATAACCATTTTACTTGAATCATATGTAACACCTCAATTTTAAGTTGAAGTAGTAAATACGATTGTCCATCTCATTAATTGACAACTTTCTCCTATCATTGGTAATCAAACCCCATATTTTACTCGCTATAACACAATACCTGATTATGTCCATCTTCATATTTTTGACTATATTTACTATCTTACTTCCTCCACATAAATGAAATAAATTATCTGTGAAGGTTGCAAAATGTGTCTTTGTCAATTATAGTAATAAATAAAAATATTATGTTTGCAATGATCCATAAAGTCATCGTATATTTGTGTCCCGTCATGTAATCTTTTTTTAAAACATATATTTTTATTCTTTGATTCCTAATCATGATTTTAGTTGTCAATCTATTTCCTTTTTATAATCTTAATACAACTAATGTTAGAATAGTGTCCATATTGCCATAAAATGATCATGTTCTTGAAGGTTTTGTCTCTAATTCCTTCATTGTCGATCTTACACCACATACATTGCAATTATGAAGATCAACTCGTGCTAATTTTGGTAAACCATAAATAAGGTATAAGTCTTTCTATTCTTTCTTTACAAATTTGAACTCTATCTTAGTTCCTTATATTTATAACCAGGTAATATAACAAGAATGTTAAAGAAAAGCAATAGAAGAAGAGCTTCAAGCATTATAAGCGAATTATACTTAGGATTTAGTTCATTAGTCACCTAATGTGTTTGTAATAATAAGTAAATGAGTTTATACCATTAAAGTCAAACTAGATGGCTCTTTTGATTGATATAAAGTTTTCTTAGTGATGCTAGGATATAAACAAGAACAAGGGATGATTATGAAGAAACCTTTTCTCTTATGGCAAAAATGACTATTAGTCGTACTCTTCTTACTGTAGCATCCAATAAGTAATAGCCACCATATCAATTAAATATGATAAATGATTTCCTTCATGGAGATTTAATAGAAAAAATTCATATGAAATATTCTCTTATAGACCCTAATATGATTTGCAAACTTCGTAAATCACTTTATAGACTTAAGCAAGCACCTTAAACATGGTTTAAGAAATTTCAGTCTATGTTTACTCCACTAAATTTCAATAAAATTATAATGATCACTCACTTTTTATTCGTCACTCTTATGAGAGCATTATTATTCTACTTCTTTATATAGATGACATAATTATCACAGGTAATGATTACTAGGGCATTGCTGAATTTAAGCAATTTCTCACAAGTTCCTTTCATATGAATGATCTCATATCTCTCACTTATTTTCTTAGGTTGGAAATATCATATACATCTAATTGCATCTTTCTAACACAATAAAAATATATTGAAGTCTTACTCAAGTTAGCCTATTTCAGTGATGAGAAGATTTGCTCCACTTTAATAGAGCAAAATTTAAAGATGACGTGTGATGATGGTGTATCTCTCTCAGGTCCTATCTTGTATTGAAACTTAGTAAGAAATCTCATTTATCTTATTATTACTCGTCCTGACATCTCAGTTACTATTCAAGTTGCCAGTCAGATTGTTTCTCAACTTAAAAGGCCATATGTTTTAGCCCTTCATTGCATTCTTCACTATCTAAAGGTAACTTTTATTTGTGGACTATTGTTTTTCATTCTAAGTCCTTTCTTACTCTTCTAACATATGCTGATACAAATTATACTGGGTATGGTGATACACGACGCTCTATGACGAGCTAGTGTGTGTTTTGGGCAACTTTATAATCTCTTGAAAATTTAAGAAACAAGAACGTGTCTCTAAATCTTTTATCGAAGTTAAGTATCATTTAATGTCCTTTTTTAGTTTTTTGAAATCTCATGGCTTCATCAACTAATCATTGACTTTGATATTCCTTATTCTCATATCATTACACTTTTTGGAGACAATACAAGCACTATTAGCGTTGCTATTAATCTAGTACACCATGAGCATACTAAACACATTGAAGTTGATTGTCATTACATCCGAGATTTGATTCGTGACGATATTATTCATCATTCCTGTGAAGCTTTTCATGATCAACTTGTTGACCTATTTACTAAGCCTATGTCTTCTAAGTGCCACTCTTATCTTATGAGCAAATTGATGCTTATTGATCACTAGCATCAATTTGAAGGGGGGTATCAATGTAAGAAGATAAAAAAGGAGGATACTACTTAATTAAATGAGAAAATTATGTCCTAAGATCAAGGATAATATTCAATCACACAAAATTTGTAGTTAAAAGAAAATCACTCCATATATTTAACAAGTTTTCATTGATTATCTTAGGGAATGTTTGGTATTATTATTGGTTGTGATTTTTTGTTATAGTTTTTGTAT
>JAOXYD010018043.1:0-14760 GCA_028565735.1 Pinacopodium congolense
TATTATATCTAGAAAATCCACAGAGATATTGAGAGTCAGTTTGAACTTCAAAATGTATAGGTAATAAATCAACTTTCCATTTTCGAAGAGTTTTGAAGAATGCTAAAGTCTCTTTTTCATGAATTGGATATTTTAATTCAGTAGAATTAAAAGTGGCATTAATTTATTTACAAAGTTTATATTTAGTAATATGCTTCGAAGGAAGCGAAATGCTTGAAAAGTGAGAATTACTTAAATGTTCATCAATGAACAAACTACTTAAATGCTCTTGATTGAGCAACTTGCTTAAATACTCATCGATAGTGAGTGATTTGCTTGTATGCTCATAGAGCGAATTGCTTGTATGCTCAGAGAGCGAAGTGCTTGACAATTGTTTACCTTTGCTAGTATAAGCTAATAAACAACCTGCCCATGTATCATTACTTGCATCAATTTGAACAACTAAAAAATCATTAGGAGAATAATTATATAATGGAGGTAAATGCTTTCAAATGTCTTGTAGTTTTTAAATAGTGATAGCATCAGCTTCAGTCCAAGACCACTAATTTTAGTGCTACATTTCAGTTGTAATTGTTTTCTTTCTTTGGCTAAAGATTTTAAAAAATCTTGATCTGAGATATAATTGAGTAATCAAAGGAACTGTTGGACTTCAGTGACATTTTAAAATTGAGTGGGAAATTGTTGTAATTTTCCAAGAATATTGGGTTGTAATGTGAGATATCCATTAGTAAATTGAATTCCTAAAAATTCAATGTTTTGTTGAGCTAATTTAATTTTCTTTTTACTTAAGATTAAACCTTTTTCTTTACAACGATGTAAGACTTGTTTAACCTTTGAAAAATGATATGCTTTATCTTTGTTTGAAAAAATAATAATATCATCAATATATGCTAAACAGAATGCTTCAAGATTAGATAGATTATTATCCATAAATCTTTGATATATACCTGGGGCTTGCTTTAAACCGAATGGTAAAACATTCCATTCATAATGCTTTTGTGGAGGACATGAAAATGCAGTAACCCACCAATCTTGGATTATTACCATATACCACTTCAATCCCAGAACTTGAAAAACATTACATCATATTCAGTGGACCAAACCAAGGTATCTACTCACAATGGGCTCAAGTAGTGCAGTAATACATTTCAGGCCACCAAGTAACCCACAAAAGCTATAAATCCAAAGTAGATGCAGAAAAAGCCTTAAATGATTACAAGAGTCAACAAACAGCATTGTCACTTAGGCCCAATTATAAAGAAGCACTCCAGCAGCCCAGTATTTCAGCAGCTCTTAAATATTTTGGTAAAAAGAAGCAAGTTAATATGGACTGAATCAATTTCATCCCTACCAAAGCACTTGAACAAGAAATTGTTCGCATCACACAAGAAGCATTTCTCGAATGTTTTAAGATCGTAAACATATGGACTGAAGAGCTTAAACCTCAACAATTTTATCCAGTGAACCGTGGAAAACTCGTTCCCAAGGTAATTATTCTACCTGAAGTAGATCCTCTTACTACTTACTTTTTATTTGAAATAGGCATCACATATACCATTTACTTAACAAACATAGACATATTTCGTTATTTCCTAGCAACCTTTACCTCCACCGTCAAAGGATACCAATCTCAGTTGGCAAAAGATCGAGAAATATTCCTTAAACTTTTTAGTAATTATCCATTTTTCAACTCACAAGGAACCATCATTATCCCAAGATTTGCATTCATCCAAATGGGAATAAGCAATGGAAATAACCCTACAGTAGACAAAACACCTACATACGACATCACCCCTCATCTCATAAACACTTTTAATTTCAATAATCTTGAAGTTGTTTCTCAAAGCATACAGAAATTAACCAAAAGAGCCTTCTAACGTATCACTTATCGTGGTTTCAACATTTTGAAAATGACGACTTTTAAGATTCCTAATTCCTGATAATACCAATTTGAATCACCTCTTCTCAAAATTGATGGGATTTGTGCTCAACTTCCCACTGAAATAAAGTAGCAGATCTGTCACCATCTCCAAGCATATCAGTCACATAAGTGTCAATATTGTAGCGGTTAAAATGAAAGTACTCCTCCACTACCACCAACTTCACCCACTTATGATGAAATGGAGCCTTTCGTCGAAGATGATATGACTTAAAGTAGTACAGTCTCCAGCAAAGCAAGCCACATTATGCTGACAAGTCAAAAGTAAATAGTGTAAAAGCGCCTTATACAGTTTAAATTATTACTTTTTTTATTTTCTTTTGGTGTAAAAGTAAGATTCTTTATTTGCTTTCTTTTTTGCTTTTTGAAATAGGAACTTGTCCTTTACATATTCCTTTTCCCATTATATAATGTATCCTTCGCCGAGGGGAAGGGATCATCAAGTTTTAGAACCATAGAGTTCAAAGCTTCTGATCACTCTCACTCCTAAATAAATTATTTTTACAAATAAAGCAAATAAATAATTTACAAATAAATTATTTTACACCGAAAGCAAATAAAGAAAGCAATAACTGAAACTGTACAAGGTGCTTTTACGCTATTTACTTTTGACTTGTTGGCATAATGCGGCTTGCTTTGCTGGACTTTACAGCTTTAAGTCATATCATCTTCGATGAATGGCTCCATTTTGTCAGAAGTGGGTGAAGTTGGTAGTCGTGGAGGAGTACTTTCATCTTGACCGCTACAATATTGACACTTGTGCGACTGATATACTTGGAGATGGTAACAGATCTGCTGCTTTATTTCAGTGGGAAGTTGACCACAAATCCCATCAAGTTTGATAAGAGGTGATTCAAATTGGTGCTTGAGGATAAATGTATTATCATGAATAGGAGTCTTAAAAGTTGTGATTTTCAAAATGTTGAAACCACGATAAGTGATACGGAAGAAGGCTCCTTTGGTTAATTTCTGTATGCTTTGAAAGACACCTTCAAGATTATTGAAATTAAAAGTGTTTATGAGATGAGGGGTGATGTTGTATGTAGGTGCTTTGTCTACTGCAAGGTTATTGCCATTGCTTATTATCATTTGGATGAATGCAAATCTTGGGGTAATGATGGTTCCTTGTGAGTTGAAAAATGGATAATTACTAAAAAATTTAAGGAATATTTCTCGATCTTTTCCAAATCGAGATTGGTATCCTTTAATGGTGGAGGTAAGGGTTGCTAGGAAATAATGAAATATGTCTATGTTTGTCAAGTAAATGGTATTTGTGAAGCCTATTTCAAATAAAAGGTAAGTAGTAAGAGGATTTGCTTCAGGTAGGATAATTACCTTGGGACCGAGTTTTCCCCAGTTCACTGGATAAAATTGTTGAGGTTTAAGCTCTTTAATCCATGTGTTTATGGTCTAAAAAAATTTGAGAAATGCTTCTTGTGTGATGCGAACAATTTCTTGTGCGAGTACTTTGGTAGGGACGGAATTGATTCGGTCTATATTGACTTGCTTCTTTTTACCAAGAGATTTGAGAGCTACTGAAATAATAGGCTGCTAGAGTGCTTCTTTGTAATTAGGCCTGAGTGAGATTACTGTTTGTTGACTCTTGTAATCATTTAAGGCTTTTTCTTCCTCTGCTTTGGATTTATAGCTTTTGTGGGTTACTTGGTGGCCTAAAATGTATTGAGTTGCTTAAGCCCATTGTGAGTAGATACCTTGGTTTGGTTCATTGAATATGACGTAATGTTTTTCAAGTTTTGGGATTGAAGTGGTATATGCTGATAATCCAGGATTGGCAGGAATGAGATCAGAAGTAGGAATTGGGCTTGGTATGGTTAGTTGGGCTGGTGTTGTTATAGGTTGGATACTGGAGGAAGCTTCGAATTTGTCTAGTTTATCTAGGCATTGGGCTTCAAGGATTGCTATGGCTTGTTCTAATTGGCTAACTTCTTTTTGCATAGAAGAGAGTTATTTTTGGGTTTGTTGTATTTCTGTTTGTCTACGGGATACTTTGGCTTTTAGCTCTTGAATGGTTTTCATAAATGCTTCCATTTCCGTGTAAGAGTATCTGCAAGAAAGTTGTTAGCAGATTTAATATATTTAATAGTATAGTTATATTGGTGTAACTCAAGATGCCACCTGATCAGACGACCTTGATTATAATATCTTTGAATATTGTATCTTGAAAATCCACATTATTTAGAATCAGTTTGTATTTCAAAAGGTATATGTAATAAATCGACTTTCCACTTTTGTAGAGTTTTTAAAAATGCTAAAGTCTCTTTTGCATGAATAGGATATTTAAATTTAGTTGAGTTAAAAGTGCCATTAATATATTTGCAAAGCTTATATTTTGTATGCTTCAAGGGAAGGAGAGTATTTGAATGTATATTTTGAGAATTGCTTATATACTTATTATGGATGAGCGAATTGCTTGTAAGCTCATCAGAGATAAGTGACATGCTCGTAAGCTCATCAAAGATGAGTGAATTGCTTGTATGTTGATCAAAGACGAGTGAATTGCTTAATAATTGTTTATCCTTAGCAGTGTATGCTAAAAGACAACCTGCCTATGTATCTTTTACTTGCATCTATTTGAACAATTAAATAATTAGAAGGAGAATAATTGTATAAAGGAGGTAAAGATTTACAAATATTTTTTAATTTTTGAACAGATAAAGAATTAGATTCTGTCCAAGACTATTGATTTTTTGTGCAACATTTAAGTTGCAATTGTTTTCTTTATTTTGCTAAATCTTTTAAAAAACCTTGATCATAAATATAATTGAGTAAGCCTAAAAATTGTCGTACTTCAGTAACATTTTTTAATTGAGTAGGAAATTGTTGAAAACTTTCAAGAATATTGGGTTGTAAAGTAAGATAACCATTAGTAAATTTAATTTTCTTTTTGCTTAAAATTAATCCTTTTTATTTACATTGATGTACAACTTGCTTTACTTTTGAAAAATGATCTGTTTTATCTTTGTTTGAAAAGAAAATAATATCATTAATATATGCTAAACAGAATGCTTTAAGATTACTTAAATTATTATCCATAAAATGTTGATATATACATGGTGTTGTTTTAATCCAAAAGGTAAAACATTCCATTGAAAATGCTTTTGAGGTGGACATGACAATGCACTAAGAGTTTTAGTGTTTTCATGTACTCTAAGTTGCCAATATCCTGATTTAGCATCTAAAGTTGTAAACTAGTTATGACCTTTTAATTTTGTAATTATATAATCTTTGCGAGGTAGTTTATAAGCATCGCCTATGCTTTCTTTGTCCATTTCTTTGTAATTAATAACCATTCTTCTTTTGCCTCATTTTTGTTCACTATGATTATTGACATAAAAAGCTAGGGCTGAATGTTTACTTTTACTAGGTGAAATAAGTTGTTTTGCTAAGAGATTTTGACATTCAGTTGTAAATTCTTGAACATCTATTTGGGTATAAGGAATATTATTTTTCACATTTACTTCTTAACTAAGATTTTTAAGTTTTATTTCAATAAGTTTTGTATTGGTATTTTTGGTTTGATCTAAAGGATTTTCACTACATACTTGGTCTATTAATTGTTCTACTTCAGATTGATAAGACATAAGATTAGTAATATGAAAAGATAACTGAATTTGTAAATGTTGTAAGGCATTTGAGATTTCTTTTAACTTTTTGTAATAAGTTGTATGATAAATTGGGATATGTAAGATGATTGATTTTTGTTTTAAATGAGGAATCTAAGGAGTTTTTAAAGTATTATAAGTTAAATATTGAGTAAATGGATAATATAAATATAGGAAATTATTTCTAAGAATAAGAGGTATTCCAGAAGTCTATTGATAAATAGAAGGGATAATGAAAGTATATTTTTGAATAATAATATGATTATTATAGCTAACATACCAGATAAATTGGGATGTTCCATCTGCAATTCTAATTTGTAAGGGTTTGCTTAATTTTTTCCAATTACTTAAACATACTTTTCAGCTAAACATATAGTTGCACTTATATCTATATAAGCATGTAATTGTTTATTCTAAATCAGTACTTGAATAAAATTTGTATTTGGTTTGGTTGATTTTTTTTAAAGAGTATTCATAAGGAGTTGAATCTATTTCATAAATATAAATAGACTTAATAATTGAATCAGTGTCATAATCAGATTCTATAGGTTCTAAATTTTTACTTTGGGCTGATTGTAATATAAATCCTTTATCTTTATTTTTTTTTCTATTGAGGGCATTCATTTGCATAATGACATTCTTCTTTACATAACTAACATTTGCAATTTTTCTTTCTTTGTGGGCAATATTTAGGATTTGCTTTATATTTTTCTTAACTTTTATGAGGTTTATTTTTTCTATAAGCTTTTCGTCTAAAAAATCTTTTATAAGGTTTAAATGTTTTTTTTTGAAATCTATAAGGATATTTCTTCCATTTATAATAAGGTCTAGAATATTTGTATATTCGTTTATGATAATACTTAGCCATTTTATGCTTATGATGTTTTCTTTCTGGATACCATCCATATTGTTGAGGTACTTCAAAGTTTTCTGAACAACATAATCTAAGATTTTTATGTTTAAGGGTTTTGTTAAGAGTGCTTGCTAAACATTGTTCAGCTAGTATTTCTCGTATTATAGTTATTGCTCAGCCTAAATTATTTTGAATACTTCCGTCTTCAACTTTTGTTTCTAGAGTTTTTGTAGTAATTTCATTTAATGGGTAAGGTAATTTTTGTATAAAAACATTTGTATATAATATTTGATCTAATAAAGGTAATTTGTAATAATAACGTTTGAATTCACAAATAAATTCTTCTAGATAGCATAAATCACATAATTTCATATTATTGATATGCCATTATGCTTTTTTATATTCTTCTGCTTTTGTAATAGCTGCTTGATTTACATAATCTCTTCCAAAACATTCACGGTGTATTTCTTGTATAATTATGTTAAATGCTGCATTAGTAGATGTTGCAGTTTTATATCTTTCTAAATTTTTAATGCGTTCTTCATGATCTAATAACTAAGAAAAAACGATTCCTTTAGTTCGATATGCTAAGAATACTTCAAATTCCATAGTTTTAAATGGTTTTTCTATTTACAACCAAAGGAATTCTGAAACACAACACAAACCAAAGTAGATTGAGCAAAAACTTTATCTCACTGTTACAAACATTAACTCCAAGAAGCAAGATTCAACCTTCAATATCATCTTATATATGAACATACAGATTTAGCAGCTAAAGTTGTCTTACAATAATATGTATTCCAATTCTTTCAAAATTTTCTTCCTACTCTGTAATGACAAATTACATCTGTCCTATCTGTAATCAATTTGATATTTATTATAATAATGTTTCTTATCGTATTGAAGCTTTATACCAATGTTTTCATAATATTACTACTTAAATAAGACAACTAGATCATCAGCCTCATAATACTCTTTTTCAAATCGTTACGGATCAGTTATCTAATATCGAAAATATACTTAATCAAATTAGTATTGAAATTAATACTCTTATTCACAAATCTACAACTCACTATTTTACTAATCTTTAATGATTGCTCGAAAAGTTTTAAAAACAAAACTAAAGCATTTAAAAAATAATGTAAAATTTTTAGATTTCAAGTAATTTTAGAAACTCATTGATTAAATGAATTTTATCTTTTGCCTCAACAAATACATTTTCTTACTCAACGAATTTTAGGTTTACAACAACAAGTTCAACAAATGACTTTTTAAATTAAAACTTATAGTTCTCAATTACAAAATCTTGCAGCATGACTTGCTTTTGATAGCATAAGACAAGCAATTTATCATTTAGAAGTCCTAGAATATTCTCATAAAGAAAATCAAAATCTATTTATTACAGCCTTGCAAGAAAGTATAGACGAATTTTATGACCTTGAAAAAACTCTTGGAGAACCTCGTATAATTGGTAAAGAAAATATTTTATGCCAATACATGATTAATGCCCTCAAAGCAATGGATTATTATGACCCTCCTTCTACACCTCCACCAACTTCTCTTAACTCTCCTGATTAATGGCTTCTTCTTCTTCCTCTATTCCAAATCCTCAAGCAATCACCTATTTTCATTGTAATTTTTTTAAATAGATTAAAAATAATTCATCTACTTTGTCATAATATTTATTATAAAATGTCTATTTATAAACAACATCATGAACTTGCAATTACTCATAAATTTTTTTATGCTTCTAATTATTTTCAAATGAGACTAAATAAAAGTAATTATATGATTTCTGAATATAAGAAAAGTAGTCAAGAATTACAACAAACATTTCATCAGCATTATATGTTAGAGCATCCTACACCTATGCAAGAATGACCTCCTCTCAAGATACCTTAGAATTAGATAATCTACAAGTAATTGAAAATTTTGGAATCTTCCGCCTTGATGTTTTAATTTCCAATGAAAAATTAGAAAATATTGCGAAGGCTCAATTAGATCTTAAAGATGGTCAAGACATTAAAATCCCTTGAAAACTTCGAACATTATTTGATATACAAACCTTAATCTATTATGGCAAAAGTTTATGTGAAACTCCTATACAAATTGAACAATATCAAAGTAGCTTTCATATCAATCTCATAGATGAAAATCAAATTGAAAAACATCTACAAAAAATTTCAAAAGAGCATATACATAAAATAGGTTATATTCATCTTTCAACTATTCAAATTTTAATACAATCTACATATCAAGACGGAATAGATTCACCTATTAGATTAGCTGTATTAGATGAAAGAATGACAAATCAGAATAATCAAATCATTGCAATTATGAATAGTAATTTAGCTTATAAGAAAATTAAATTTAATGCTCACCTTATATCAAATCGTCCTTTACAATAACATGAATTAAATAAAGCCATTACTATTACTTATAAATTTTATAAAGCAAATCTTATGAAACCTAGACAACATCCTTTTTCTATTACTTATAATATTAGTTATGCTTTAACTAATTCACACTGCAGTATTGAGTTTCAACATATAGATCGTATTTATATGGATTAACTATTCACAGATATAATCAAATTAAGTACAAACAGAATACCTCAAATTACAAAATTACCTTTTACTCATCTTCCATTAACTCTACCCTGAAGGTCATTCTCATACTCTTCCACTTTAGAAGAACCAAACCAAGATAGAAAATCATTACAACGATCACATTCCATAAGATTAAATAAACTAGTATCTATTAAATCTCTTAAACTTGTATTTGTATTCCATCATTAAATATGTATATAAACTCAATAGGAATATAAAATAAGCAATTAAATAAAAAGATAGGGATGAATTCACATTGAAATGCATATAAAAACCTAAGATAATTCAACCCTATGAAATACCCCCCCACACTTGAATCATTGCTTGTGCTCAAACAAATTAAAAATAACCATTACATTTTATCAATTCGTTTTAAAAGAGACCAAGTGCATGCAATATTCCAAACTTTGCAAACTCAAGAATTAAGCTACTATGCGTATCATAAATTGGTTTTCATCAGTACACATAAATAAAATCCAATGAAAACATCGTTGATCAAAGATAAGCATAAAACTAAGATAGATTTTCATCGCGACATTCACTCATTTAACTCAAGTGTTTGAGGGTTAGTGCTTCGTTCAAAACTCCCTCTAGGATACTACAGTACCATAGGCTTACAAATTCACAATTTCCCTTCCATATAGATTACATGCTACGATGGATCAAAAGGGCTTTTACTTGGGGTTTTAATACAGCTTGGGTTAAGGTGAGGTATAAAGTTTTAAGGGGTTTCTCACAAGTATTCACAAAGTACTAAGTGTAAAGAGACAACTAAATATGAATTCTGAGATACGCATGTAAATACAACTAACTATGCATCACTAATTATTGCTTCCATATTTAATTCTTTTTCTTTTTCTTTTTCTTTTTCTTTTCTTTCTTTTTTTTTCTCTTTTTTCGAATTTTCATTTCTTTCTCTTTTTTTCTTACGAAATGAGGAACTAATAAAGAAAAAATAACAATAATTATATACAATGTGCAGCATGAGTAGAGGTATCTCTCAAATTGTCTCAGAATAGAATGTAAACTAAAGGTCCCAAACTAATGCTTACATAACACTTCATTAGACTCGTGATTGGGTAAAGCAAATGGGGTTTTTGGATTTTAAGGTGTTTACACTATTTAGATGGAAAAGGTAAAGGCTCAAAAGGGGTTATAAGGGATAATAAATTAGGTGGGTCATTTAATTCAAGTGTTAAAAACAAAGAAGGCATTATTCCTTTCCATATAGCATGCATCTAGTAGTGTCAAATTGGTTCATAGAAAGTTTTAAAAGTGATCTTCCTAGGGGAGCATCACACACAACAAATACAATAAAATGATTGGAATGTAGTCCTATAAGCTCAATGCCTCATAGAAGTTTATATATGAAAATCCATCATGATATCACACATTGCCTAATCACTCAAGTATCAAAATTTTGACTAAATTTGGGCAACCAACTACTTTAGTCAATCAACATGATTCTCCTTCTACTTAAGCTGCCAAATCCTAATTCAAGCATACAACTCAATCTCGTTCCAACTATTATGATAGAATTTCATGGTTTAGCACAAACTCACATCATAATGACTCAAGTTCAAAAATTTTAACTTGCCCTGCCCCTACACTTAAATAGGACATTGTCCCCAGTGTCCTAAAAACAATAAAATCACATGAAAAAAAAGGATGGGAGTAGAAGTACTCCCTTGGATATGGAAAAATAAAGCCGCATAAACCTTGCAAATTGACATCCTATCTCTCCCCTTGCTTTCCTACAAACTTAACAAATAAAGGAAAGTAAGTAAAACACACAAGCTAAATTGACCATGACCTATATACAAAAGAGAAAAACACACAAACAAAAGGATATGGTTGGGGTGCATCGCAACAAGTGCTTAGGTCATAAGCTTGACCCTTTTTTGTTCTTGCTTCAGCATGCATCAAAAGGAGCTGCGAATGCTACATATGAATGGCACAAACAAGTGATGTATCTAACTCCATCCACCTTTGTAATTAACTCTAAATCAGCTTAATGTCACTTATCCTCAGAGATGTTGATCTTAATGAGTTGTCCAGTGCTCTCCATTGTTAACTTCTCCTTATCAACATTGATCACTACACGTGATGTCTTAAAAAATGACCTTCCCAATAGAATAGGAGACTCTACAACCTACATATCAATAATACAAAAGTTTATAGGGAACACAAGATCTTAAACCTGCACCAAGACATCCTCAAATACCTCCTTGTGATAAATATTAGAGCCATCAGCTAAACAAAGGTTAACATGTGTAACTTTTAAATAACTTTATTTAAGAGCAGTAAAAATGGATAATGGAAAGATGTTCACCAAAGCTCTTAATTCTAACATGCATTTTTCAAATATCATGTTACCAATCGTATAAGGAATGGTGAAAGTTCTTGGATCCTTGCACTTAGTGGGTAGCTACCACTTTAGAACTTCTGATACATTTCCATCTATATTAACCTTCTCATCCCCCTTTAGTTTCCGCTTGTTGGTACATAGGTCCTTCAAAAAATTAACGTATCACATAATTTGATTAATGGCTTCCAAAAGAGGGATATTCACTTACACCTTATAAAAGATCTCCAATACATCTTTCTCCTTCTCTTGCTATTTGGTTTTGACTAACCTATAAGGAAATGGAATAAAAAGAAGTTTAGGTAAAATTGAGTGTGAGGTACTTATCTTAGGAGGAGGGCGTTTATCTTTCCTTTCATATGCTATTCACTCTTTCTCTTCTTACATCACCATCCCCTTTAAAGGTGCTTATAGCTCCATACCAGTCCTTAATATAATGGCGTATACGTCATCCCTGAGATCCCTTTTAGCCTGGTTAGAAGTTTTTTTGAGCTCTAAGATTGAATCTTGCCTACTACATCAGCTAGCTGATTCATTTGGTTTTCCAAATTCTTCGTACCACTCCTCACTTCCTGTTGGAATTAAAGAGTCTTAGTAGCTAAGCTCTTAATAATTTCTTCCAAAGACATATTTCTTGATTATAGTGCTGGTTAAGGGGATAGCCTTGGTTGAAATGGTGGTTGGTTCTAATGAAAACCTTGAGGTGCATGAAATCCTTGCTGATGTTATTGATAGGTAAGTGGGTGCATGTTGAAGCTACTTCCTTATTGTTGGTTGCCATATCTTAAGTTGGGATGATCCTTCTACCTAAAATTATAAGTGGGAGTGAAAGGATCATAGCTCCGCTATTGTCTTTAGAACCCTCCAAATGTATTAACCTACTGTTCATCCTATAAAGAAGGACATACATCTGAAGTATGATTCGATAATGCACAAATACCACGTACCTTAATGGGCCCCTTTCCCATCATTGCCTACTGGACCAAAGATTTTAAGTTTGCTACTTTCTACTCTAGCTTGGAAAAAGAAATTTTCTTCACATGCTTGTTGAGGATGAAACATTATTGTAGTTCCCCCAATACTGAGAGCTAGCAGCCATCATTGCTATCAAGTTCTTCACATCATCTAGTGTCTTATCTACCAAGGCTCCACCACTCACAACATTGATCTTATTATTGTACAAAGGAAGCAAACGTTCATAAAAATATTGAATTAGCAATTTTTCACTTATTTGATGGTTGGGAGAGCTATTATAAAGTTTATTAAAGCACTCATAATACTCGTGCAATGAATCTCTTGTATTCTGCCTAATACCACAGATCTTCTCCCTTATGTTTATGGCTTTTGAAGTAGGGAAGTATTTCTCTAAGAACACCTGTTGTATCTGCTCCCAAGTGTTGATCGATCCGGTAGGCAAGTCATAAAACCACTCCTTGGCTGCATCTGTCAAGGTGAACAGAAATGCCTTGAGCTTGAATTATTATATTGTGACTCCCGCTAGCTTTATACCCGAGCATGCATATGGAACTCCTTTAAGAACTTGTTGGGGTTTGTGAAATACCTTGAACATAATGAGTTGGTGTCATAAAAACCTATAAAAGTAGGCAAGGCATGAACTAATCCAGGTTTAATCTCATCCTCTAGCTCATCATTGAAATAATTAACAAAAAGAAAGTTGGGGTTAAAAGGAGGAGCTATAAGCTCCTTTAATGTCCTTTGATGCAACTCCATGATCTCTTCTAATTCTTCTTCCTTTATAGACATTTCTGAACTCACTTTAACTTCTTCTTCAAAGGACAAGGAACTACGGCTCTTGGGAAGATGTGTATGGCTTGCTCGCTCTCTCTAAAAAAATCTAATATGATTTGCAGTAGGAGAAAAAGAGAAAGGGTTAAGTGGGGAAAGTAATGAACTCCAATTTTCCTCAGCAAATTTCCACAAACGAATGTATTGTAAGGAATGTAGAACATGCAAAGCTTAAGGAAGAATGATAAAGATCAGCAAAAATAAAAATAAAGACAATACAAAAAACAATAAATAACACATGCTATCTCCCTGGAAATGGCGTAAAAAATTTGATAGCCTTTCATCAACTATTAAATAATAATATCTAATTATACCTCATAATGCTATAAGGTGAGATAGGGTCGATCCACAAGGAGCTAGTTGCTATTGCTATTTCAAATGTTGAAAAAACAAACAAAAAAAACAAAACCCCCAAAAGCAATGAAAGCTAAACGAAGTTGAGATGCAATAAACGCATTCAAGAGATAAACATAAAACAAACCATGAAAAGGTTGCTAACAATAATAAAGAAATGGGCCAAATGTATTATTGAGATTTTAGATAATTATTAATCCTTAAATTTGGATAAATGGTGCCCTAGCCATAATGCTACCCTATAGGTTTAAAATAAGCTCTTAAACCCTCAGTTCCTCTAACTTAGGTACATATAACAAACCCTATATTCACTACAACCTAGAATAAGCTACCTAAGTTTAATAGTGAAGATGCATTAGGTGATAAGGAGCGACTAATTTATGCCACTAACACACAAGCTCGGAAAGTGTAAAGGTATGGGACTTAGACTATTTAGTTAAGTATACTAACAAATCTAACTAGCTTCTTGCTACTTTTGGAAATTACTAAGGACTATTATGTATCACATCTTCAATCATAGCATTAGAATTAGGAAATTATCTAAAGGGTGATAAAGCCTAAATATAATACCTAATTCATGATATTTAACCAAAATCCTAAACTAACCTAAGTTTAAAAGCACAAAATCAATAAAAACTCAATCACATTCTCACAATTAATTATCCTTTCATCCCTCCTATACCTTGAAGTCCTTAGGAGTTTAGCCACACGTGCTTAAATCAACCAAAAAAAAGATTAATCATACCCAATCCATATTTATTCAAATGAATTCAAAGTTGGAAAATTCAAACCAGTAAAGAAAACCAAGATTTAACACTTAATCTAAGGCAAACTTAAACTAATTATGCTAATAATCAACCAATCCTAATTTAATTCACAAAGCCCAACACTAATTACACTAATTCAGAAATTTTAGCACACCTAAATCATAATAAAACCTAACATTAAACACGTTATAACCTAAGAACATGCATAAATTTAATTTTAAAGCAAAACCTAAATAAAAGCATCAACAATAAGTAAAAAACCCATACTATCAACCATTAAATCAATAAAATCCAACTCATACAGACCTGTAAACATATAATGTTAGCCCTATGGCCCCCAAGAGGGGGTGAATTGGGTGTTTAAAAGCTTATTGCGGAATTAAAACACTTTAAACACCTAAGGCCAATTTAAGTAATATGAAATTCTTAACCAAAATTCAACCT
>JAOXYD010018053.1:0-14760 GCA_028565735.1 Pinacopodium congolense
GCATCAAGAAAAGACAAAGAGAAGCAAAAACTAAAGAGGCTCATGGCCATGAGCCTAGTTGTGAGAATTTTATAGAAGATTACACACTTATGAGTCAGAGCATCAGCTAACCGAATCCTCTTACATATTTATGTAATTTTAGGTCTTTTTTTTTAAATAGTCCTTGGAAGCCCATAGTCACCTTTAATACTTAAAAGGATATTTCAAGCAATCTTACTAAGATTTTGAGAAAGATTAAAGGAAATAATTAGATCAAAACATAAAGGATTCAAGATCAAGATTGGTGTTTAAAGAATCATAGAAGAGTTAAAGGATTTAAGATTCAGGAAAATGAGCTTCTTCATCCATATATCTTTTGTTATTATTTTTGTTTATTTCATTATGTTTAGGAAATAATTTTCTTTTAAGATCTCGATGTTTATGAACCTTAAGATGTTGTTTTCTACATTATTCCTTTGATTCAATGTTAATTTTCAAATTTTAACTTGGATTTACATATAGGAATAATGAAATTGGTTTTTTGATTTCCATAAAAACATAAAGGTCAATTTCAATTATTCCATTTCATATGTTTAGACTGAGAGATCAGATATATGACTAGATCAATTCATAGGTCATGAATCTTGCGTGGAGACCTAGAAATAGACATACAATATTTTAGAATTAGGTGTGAGACTAATCTAAACAATAAGTTCCATATAATGGCTTAATGCATTCAACTTATATTTTAATATAAGGAAAATTTTACTTAATTTATCAAGTTGGATAGGAGTTGTATAACTTGAGACAGAGTATGAATTACTTTACGAAATCTACAATCTAAGTGAATTTGGAAATTCTATTAAATTGAGGTTCAACGTTAAAGACGAACATGCCTTTAGAGGATTAAACATTTAGTTCCTAACTTCTTGATTGTTTGCTAAATCTTGTGATATTTTTTTAGATTTCCTATTTAGTTTATTAGTTTACTTTAAATAATCTATCAATCAATAACCAATTTTTAATAAGTTAGATAGTGAAGGTAGGAAGATCACTAGTAGTCAACACAGTCCTTTTAGGATCGATGATCCGAACTCTTACAAAACTATATTACAATACGATAAGTATAGTTGCCTAATTGTGGTCTTAATATTGTTAGTGAGGATTTGGATTTATTTTATTTTATTTAATAATTACATGAAATTAGATCACTCATCAAGTTTTTAGTTTCATTAGGATATTCTGATCTTCGATAAACTATCTATCTTTACTTTTTTATTTTTTATTAATATTTTGTACTTTCATTTTTTTAAAATATTGTTTATTTAAAAGTTTTTCTTCTCTTGAACTTTTTATTTTTACGTTAGGAATTTCAATATACGATATTAAGTCATTACGTGAATTTGCTTGAGCCTGATTCTGAGGTTAAGAGAATATGTTATAGAACTTCAGGAGAAAAGAAATCTTTTAGCCATGAGAAGCTTAAGGTTTAACAAATATAGGTAAAGGAAAACATGGGTAGAGAGCTAGGACTAAAAGCTAAGTTAACTATAGGGGATTTATTATGATCTCTACTACAAGGCACTAAATCAAGCGTACATAGGCCGAAAGTTGATACAACTAGCTTTAAAATCAAATCTAAAATGATAAAAATGCTCCAAATTTATGTTCAATTTAATGGGTTGCTAGATAAGGAAACGGGTTCTTATATTGTAAATTTTCTAGAAATTTGTGATATTTTTTAGTTAAATGGTGTTTTAGAGGAAGCGGTGAAGTTAGGATTATTCCCATTTACCTTAAAAAGTAGAACTAAGTCATAACTCAAATTTAATCCTCCTAGTTCCATAACCTATTGGAACTAGCTTTCAAAGAAATTCTTAATAGAGTAGTTTCCTCCTTCCCAACTTGTCAAGCTACATAATGATGTAATATCTTTCTAGTTTTAGGAGAAAGAGAATTTATATGATGCATGGGAGCATTAAAATGACATGTTGAGGAAGTTCCCCCACAATAGCTTTAAATTGGGAATGCTTATGCAGAAATTCTATGGTGGCCTAAGCTTTTCCACTAAAAAATTAATAGATGCATATTTTGGCAACGTTTTAAGCTTTTAAACCCATAAGCAATTACATAAGATAGTAAAAAACATTGCCATGAACCCTATCAATGGGGAAGTGCACATCAGAAGCCTAAAACTATTGGGTGATTGCATAATATTCATGTAGTAGTTTCATTGGAGGCTAAAGTTGATACATTAATGAAGAAACCAAACAATATGATGGTCACATCTGCATTAACTTAGGTTATGGGTTATGATTTTTATAGAGGAGGGCACTCAAATCATAAGTGCCAAGCAACAATCTATACAGAAAAATTTATAATCTAGGGTGGCAAAATCATCCTAATTTTTCATGTTTAGGTCAAAACCAATAGGGTCAAAGCCATCAACCATACTTTACAAGTCACAAAACAACCTAGATAGCCCAATTAGGGGAAGTTATTCATTGAGTACTTCACTACCTCGGATGTTCTATTTTAACATATCGAAGCCTCAATAAAGAATTTAGAGAATCAAATAAGGAAATTAGCTAAGAGCGTATTGAAAAGATCACTAAGTACTTTTCTAGAGAACACAAAGAAATATCGAAGGGAGCAAGAACACATGGTATTTATGAATGATAATAAGGAGTTAGTTGATACAGTATAAGAAATTGAGAAAGAAGCTATGATGATTAAGGAGGAAGAAGATGTTAAAGAGGAAGTAGAAGATAAAAAAAGAAGGAAAATAACAAGGAGAAGAAGAAAGAAAATTTAAAGGAGTATAAGCCAAAACTTCGATATTCAAGCAAACTGAGCATTAAGAAGCTGGAGGAGTATACAGGTAAGTGTCTTGGTCGTATTAAGAAATTAAATATTAACACTCCTATTAATAAATCTTATTTATAACAATCAAAGTAAGCAAAATTCATGCATGATATTCTCTTCACTAAAAAGGTAAAGGAGTCCTTAAAGATGACAATGAGTGAAGGATGTACAGTGGTGTTTGAAGAAAAAATACCATAAAAATTAAAAGATCTAGGGAGTTTCTCAATCAAATGCATTATTAGTAGTTTTCATTTAAATGATGCATCAACTAATTTTGAAGCAAGAATCAATCTCATGGCATATAAGATGTTTCATGAACTAGGACTTGAGATCACGAAGCCTACAAAGATGGGAACTCAATTAGCTGATTGATCTATTAAATATCTTAGGGTTACAGATGAAGTTATATTGGTGACAGTCGATAAATTTATATTTCCTTTTGATTTCATGATCTTAGATGTAGGGGATGAGGATGAGATCTCTTTAATTCTAGGTAGGAATTTTGTACCAACTTCAAAAGAATTAATTGACATTTTAGGAAAGAAATTGATCTTTAGAATCGAAGATGAGTCTATTACTTTCTTAAATATTGAAACCATTTCATATTTGAATGAGAATCACTACTCTTTTTCTTTCAACAATTATATTAATGAAAATTTGAGTACTTTTTATGGGAAAAACAAAATATGAATCTTTATAGTTTGACTTGATAATTATACCAAACCATGAGAATTATAAAGAAGAGATAAGGCCCACCCTCAATGTAAAGGAGCTAGATTAATGGAGGAAGGAAGATAAAGATGATGTAAAAATTTCAAAGGGAAATATTAAGAATAAAAGAAGATCTCGAAATAAGAAAATTAAAAATAAATGAGCAACAAAACGTCATTGAACTTACAACACTAAACAAATGCTTGTTGGGAGGTAACCGATCATTTATTTCATTTCTTTTAATTACCTTGCATTTTAATTTTTAGAACTTGTTGCATTTATATTTTCATGCATCATATTTCATTTGATTTCATTTGCATATAGATTTTATGTTGTGTTTCTTTAAGTTTTTTATTAATCTTAGTTGTTAAATTGATCTAAATGTGATCTCTTTTGTCTAAGGATGAATTAGGGATGCTTTCAAACAAACTTTTAAAAAAGTCACAAAATTTTACATTGTGTGTTTATGTTTTTCATATTGTGGCCAAGCCATGAAATATGTCCAAAAACATGCATGGGCCTTGACCCAGCTTGGGAAGAGGTTAGGAGCTTTGTTTTAAAAATCCAAAATTCAACTATCTCTTCTATTTTCATCCCTCTTTTAAACCTAACTCAATTCCCTCATCTCCCATCACTTAATTAACACTAAATCAACGTCATAACTTCATTTTTGTGCAACCATTTATAAGTTGTTCATCATATTAACAAGGTATGTCTTCAGTATTTATATCTAAAACCTATCATGTGGGATTTGCTTCATGGCGCAGGGTTTATGCTTGAATAGCACCTTCCTAGTTTACTAAGTGTGATTTTTCATCACTTTTTAAGTTAATTGCTAATCTAAGATGTCCTATTATGTTAATTAACCTTTATTTAATATTAACCATTCACCTATGTGTTGATTTGAATGATTTTTCATATAGGTATACATATGATGCAAAACTTGAACGCCTTGTTCATAAAAATTATGGTTTTGGTATATTATTCAATTGAATGTGATATGTTAATGCCTATAGGACTTATAAAAACACTTGTTCATGCCTAATTCCCATAATGCTTTAGCCCTACGATCATAAGAAGGCATTACAATGATTATATAACAAGTAATGATACTTAATGCACTAAATAATGTAATGTTCTTTAAAAATGTAAAAATTACGAGGCTTATAATTTTTTTAAATGATCAAATATCAAACTAAACTTATAAAAATGACATGCCAAATTCATCACTTTAGCATAATAGGAAGGATGCTCATAAATCACAAGTAGCATGAAAGATCTTTTATGAATCTATGGAAATAACAATCCCAAGTCACAAGATCGCATACTGTTATTTCCACGGATTCCTAAAAGATCTTGCATGTTGTTTGTAATTCATGGGCATCCTTTGTATTATGCTTAAGTGATGAATTTGACATGTAATTCTTATAAGTTTACTTAGATAGTTGATCATTTTAAAGAATTCATAAGCCCCATTGTTTTAAAATTTTTAAAGCACATTCTATTATTAGTGCATTGAATATCATTACATGTTGTATAATCATTGTAATGCCTTCTTATAATCATAAGGCTTATGCATTATGGGAATTAGGCATGAACAGTTGGTTTTATAAGTCCCATAGTTACTCACAAATATCTTAGTGTTTTACAGAAATCATGCCTAGATATAGACAAAAGGAAAAGCAAACACGATGAGAGGAAGCCTTTTCCTCTCAAAGTACTGATAATGAGCCATATGGTCATAGATTCACTGACAAATAGACTTCAGCCAAATACTAGACATACAAAAAGTTGTGAACTAAACCAAATAAGTATTTAGTTTTGAAGATTTATAGCAATTAGGATTAAAGGATGCTATTTGCTATTATTTAAAGGCTGTAGGATGGGATCTCGACGTAGAAATAAAAGAATCAAGTTATGAGAATCTATTGTATGAGTTCTTAGCCAGCTTTTAGTTTAAGAAGCATCGTGTTAAGAAAGATAATGATGTGGTATAGTTCTAGCTCGGTGGTAAATAGTTCATGATACCTTATTGGGACTTTATTACACCATTAAGAGTTCCTATTAAAGAAGAAAGAGACATGCTGTCAACCAAGATTATCAAGTTAGATTTTCAGACTCTGAGTGAAGCCTCTTGATTTTAAAAGCAAATTAGAGTTAAGTATTTTCAATAAGGTGTGATAAGGAGCACCATATTAAGATTCTATAACTCATGACCCCTTATTGATTGATTATATATATTATAATAAGAAGACATAAGAGTTCTAGGGTAATAAATCTAGGTGACCTCATTCATTTATTTTGTATGATCAATGGAGTGCACTCTAACATAGGGGGTGGAGTGTGCATGGTCAACAAGGAGAGAAAAAAGATAAGACGGTTGCTTAGTGGATCCTTTTACATATATAGTTGGTAATGAACATAGGGTTTAGGTTGAACGGAATCGAGTTAGGTTAAAATATCGACATGGAGCCCTTAAATATCTTATTATGGATTAAGATAGGTTTAGATATAAGAGTTAAGGGATGTATTAAACTCAAGAGTGGTTAACATTCCTCTTGTGTACAAGACACGAGTAAAGAGATGGAAAAAGATCATGATAATAAATAGGACATATAGAAGATCCATCTACTACGAGCTTTAACTAACTTAGGGATTAGATGGATGTCAAGCACATTAAGATAAGGAAGGATCATTATAGATCTTATGCTAGATGGGTATAATTTCAACAGATGTAGCAAGCTATATGGAAAGTAGATCATAGGAGGGAACAGGAGAGATGTGGCTAGTAGTAGGCCAAGTGGTAGTAATTCATGCAGTTCCATCATTCACCACCATCACTGGTTAACAACTAATATGGCATGTTATAGATCAGGAGGTAGCTATGTTTGATTTTTATTTTTATTTTTTATTTTCATTGAACTTTTGTTTTCTTTTTACTTTTATCTCATCATTGATGTATTTTTTAAAGATTTACATTTGTAGGATTTAGTTATGTCCTTTTATTTTATGTTTATGTTATTTCATCCATCTTGATATAATCTTTTACCACAATTTTGTATTTAATGATGATATTTAGGTAATGAAAATAAACTTTGATCATCTTCTCTCTAAAAGCATTAAAATTCATGGAATAGATCATTCTCAACCATGCCTACTTATGGATTTCATTACTAGCAGCATAATTTTCTCTTCTTTTACTTTACAAATATTATGCTTTCATTTTTTGTACCCTCAAATTGATTAAAATTTGATTTAAATTTCATAGGAAGATGAACGTGTCCAACTTTCTACTTATCATTCACAATTAAGCTATTGGGAGCTTAAGAGTAATTGCTTAGATAGTTTTTCTTGAAATGAATTTAATCATTAATGGATTTTTAATTGTGTTTTAATACAATGAATGTTTTTTATTTAGTGTACAATGACCAACTATAGGATGATTTTTTAACCCAAAATTATCTCTTAAATTATGTATATTTTATCCATGATTTGATGATGATTATATTGAGCTTAAAGAAAATTTTCATGTGATTTATGTTCATATTAAGTTAATCCTTTGAATAAGATGTTGTTTATGTGTTTTTTTTAATGTTTTATCATTATTATAGGATGATGGAGAGTAACTCAATGCATGTTTTAAGATAAAAGAGATATGGAAGTAATTGGAGAAGTAAGAATATTATCTTAGGGAGATCAATATAAAATTTCATGATTAACGAACGAAGGACGAAAGATGTATCATAAGAAGACTGAGAAGAGCACTAAGCTAAAGAGATCATGGTCATCACCACTCTAGCCATGGCCTTGATTTGTAGAAAGAGAAAGTCATGGTCATGACTCTAGCCATGATACTTATAGGTAGTGTTATGTAAATAAACTATTTTAGGTTATTTTTAGGATCGTCTCACCTTTAGACACCTGGAAGTAGTCGCTAGGATTTGTTCTTATGATGTTTTACAACTAAATTTCTTATAGGATTTGGATTATTATGAACCCTAAGATTCAGTATGCATTGTTTTCTTTAAGTTAATATCAATTTTCATGTTTTTCCTTAAATCACTTATGGAGCCAATTGAGATTGGTTTCTTAAATTTTATGACCATGCAAAATTCAATTCCAAGTATATGATTTCATATGTTTAGATTGGACAAATCAAATATACGATTAGATCAACCATGGGTGATGCATCTTATATAGAGTCCTTGACCATTAGCTTATAAGACATGTTTGGATTAAGCGTAAGCCTAATCAAAATAATAAGTTCCACAGAGCATAGTAATGCTTTTAATCAATGAATTAAGTTACTGTGACCAACTACATAATTTGTTAAATTGTTTAGAAATTGCATGACTTGACCGTGAGCTTGTAATTCAATTTAGGGGACTTATGGTCCAAGGTAATCTAGAAAATCTATTAAACCAAAGTAAAGTAATGAATACAACCCATCTTATGGGATTAATAATTTCAATCCTAACTTAAATATTGTTGGTTAATTCATGTAAGATTGTTTTTTGATTGGGTTTAACTTATTTTGTTATTTTCATTTAATTAGTTGATTATTCAATCACCTTTAAGTAGGATAGGTAATAAAGATAGGAATTCACTGATAGTGAAGTCCTCATAGATCAATAACTATACTCTCAATACTATACTGCATAATGATAAGTACAATTGTCTCCTTATGGACTATAGTATTTTTTTATTTGTGATTCTTGTGTTACTCTCATTTAAAATTTAGATATGTCCACACAACATTAAGTTTTTGGTGTCGTTGCTAGGGATTATGTTAATTATTATTATCTTCTATTCTTTTTTAGATTATCCATTTTTATTTTATTTTTTATGTTTAATTATATAGTAATTTATTTTATTGATCTTATATATGGAGCTTTGAAGCAAAGGTTGCAGACACTATTGAATGGCAATGTTACCACTAGTAAGGCCTCTAATGGTATAAAGTTGAAGAAGTGTCAAACTATGATGGAAGTGATAGTTGGATAAGCCATGAAGATAAATGAAACTATACCTATAACTCCAGTTAGAGGAGCATTCACATCACTTATGGAATGATAGGAATTCTTTTGAGTCACCCTCCATCATTTATCATCACCAACAGTCCACAGAGAAATCAAGATAGGTGTTGTATTCAGTCTTAAGTACATATATATGTTACAGCAATGTTGATCAAGAAACATTGGAAGCTGAAGAGGAGCTTCGATTAGCATTATGCGAGGTTTTGGATTAATTCATAGCTAATAGTATTACTAGACAAGCAAATATGGAAGTTTTAGGGGACTCTATAGTAGCCTTGTATGGGGTTTTCAATGAGTTTACTTCTAAAACCAAGGCTAGTCAAAAGAGATTAGAAGCTTCTCATTGCAACTTAGGATTATAGATGGGACAAATAGTTGACTCATCTACTGAATATAAGCAAATTTATCCAATTAGTACCATCGGAACTAAGAAAACAAGAAATCGTGAATCCAATCAAATGCAAAGAGAAGTTGATAGTTAAGTCTAGTGGGGTTAATGAAGAATTTTTAAAGGTCACAGACATTATAGAAGAAAAGGAAGATTTTAAGGATATAAACTTTATGGGTGTTATAGATATTGAACATAAAAAAAGGGGTGTATATCAAACTGTTGTTCTATAGAGTTATATGGAATGTAAAAATTGAGAACAATGAAGTCCACTAGGTGGTACCATAACATGTAAGATGGTGACACGTCAGCATTAAGGAACAAGTTAAGGATGTTGGACATAAAAAGAGAATTCACATTCTTTAGCATTAAGGTCTGACTAAAAGACCTTAAAGAAACACTTGTTAGGAGGCACCCCAACCTATATCCTATCTCTTTTTATTGCTCTTTACTTTGATTATTAGAATTTATTGCATTTAGGGTTGTATTTTGGCATGTTCAATTAGATTTCATTTACATATTATTCTATGTTTTGTTTTTATTTTGTTTTTGTATCAAATTTGGTTACTAATTTGTGTCCTATATGCTTAATTTTTCTTTAAGAGAAATAGGATGTGGAATTCATCATGGCCATAAATTTTTGGACCTATTCTTACAATAATTGATTTTGATGATTCATTTAAGTTAATTGTCCATTATAGATGTTTGATGTTTAAAAAAAGCACTTGTTGAAGTTAAACACCATATGGGTGATTCTCCTGCCCTAAACTTTGGTGAGAAATGTTGTTTTGAGTGGTCAAAATAATTGTAATTGAATTGATTATGGATGGCATGTAGTGTTTTTAATTGAGATTGCTAACACAATAAGTTCTTAAAGAGGGTATATATTGATTATGATTTGTGAGCCCCCTATTATCTTCCTCACTACTATTCATTAATGAATTTAGCATAATACCTTTATATGACATGTAAGATGGTTGATAAGTTAGAATGTCTTCTAAGCGTTAAATTTAATAATTATGGAATACATTACATGAAGTAGTACTTTTATCGCAATTATCTATTGAATGATCATGGTAGTGTATATAAATGATTATATGGATTTTGGTTTATAAGTGTTGGAAACGAATGTGGTTTGTTCACACTTATCCTAGTGTTAATAAGAGGCTATATGGATGGAGTCCTCATATCTTCATTCCAATAACCTCTCTGAATGGATGTTTAATGGATGTCTATATGGACTTCACTTTACATCAAAGTTTGATCATCTTTTATCTTGCTTATATTCATTAGATTTAGTTTAAATTTTCATTACATCATGGATCATTTCTTAAAGCATTTGTATTCATAGGACTTAGCTTTATGTTTTTTTCTATTTTTTTATTTTCCTATCTTGAACGAACGTTTTAGAAAGCTTGTTCTTTAGTATTAATCTTTTGGTAACAATAACAAGCTTTGATCGTCAACTTCCCCATGTTTTGAAACATATGGAATGACCTCCAAGCCACCACCTTAATGCCTATAGAATGGTCTTCATTTTTTTAGGGGAGTCGTGTTCCTCTTCCTTCTTTTACACTTCATGTAATTTATTTGCTTTGATCCTTCAAACTGAGGACAATTTGGCTTAGGTGGGGAGGAGAACATGACATATTTTATCAAATATTAACACATTTGAATTACAGTGAGTCCAATGGGAATGACTTGAACATCTTACCTTTGAATGATTAAATTAGGAGTTAATTGTTAATTACGGTATTTTAATTCAATAGATGGTTTTTACTTTATAAGCATTTAATGATTCTTAAATGATTTCTAACCCAAAGTTTTTTCTTTTTCTTCCTTCATTTTGAATGAATTGCATGTGTTTGTGTACCTTTGGTGTATCATATCAATTATTTAATATTGATGCATGTTGATTATCATGTGAATTTAGATCAGATTATAATTCATTAAATGAAAACTATATGTGTGATTAAATAAAGTGAGCAAAAATATTCACTCTATTGGCTTCATGTCGATAAAAAGGTTGAAATTCATGAGTAACATTAGTAGCCATTTGCGATTGCAAACTATCTAAGTATCTAAATTTAGAGAGATCATGGCTAGGATCACGGCTATGACCACTCCAACCTTAGCCATGATTTTAAGGTAGAGAAAATCATAGCCAGAGCCATGACTCTAATGATGATAACTACAGGCAGCCTTCTGAAAATGACTTGTTTTAGGTTATTTTTTGGATCTTCTTACCTCTAGACACTAGGAAGCATCCATCAAGAGAGAAAAGATGAGTCCTAAGCCAATCTTCTAAGGTTTTAATATGATATTGAAGGAAAATTTAGATTAAAAACATAGAGAATTTAAGGTTAAGATTAATAACAAGTATCATAAAAAAGTTAAGGATTCAAGAGTTTCACCCATAAGCCTCTCTATCCTCTCAATTTTTATGATTTTTTATGATTCTTAGAATGTTTTGGAACTAAACTTCTTGTAAGATTTAGATTATTATGAATCATAAGATGTAGTGTATATTATTATTTTTATTTAATGTCAATTTTCAAATTTTTCATTAAATCACTTTATAGAGCTAATTAAGATTAGATTTTGAATGTTTGTGACCATGAAAATTTCAATTTTGAGTATATGATTTCATATGTTTAGATGGATATATGATTAGATCAACCATAGGTGATGTCTCTTACATGGAGTCCTTGATCATAGGCTTAGATGAGATATCCAGATTAGCTATGACCTAATCAAAACAATGGGGTCTATAGAACATAGTAATGCATTTAATTAATGAATTATGATAGTGTGACCAACTGTCTATTTTTTTAAATTAAGTAGGAAGCATGACTTAACTCTGAGCTTGTAATGCAATATAGAGAACCTAAGGTCTAAGGTAATTTGGAAATTTTATTAAACCAAAGTAAAGTGAAGAATACAAGACATCTTAGGGGATTAATAATCTAATTATTATTGATTAATTCATGTGAGATTTTCTTTGGGTTCATTTTTGCTTATTTTGTTTATTTCAAGTGATTATTAAATCATTATTGAGAAGGTTTGTAATAAAGATAGGATTTCACTAGTTGTGCAATCCTCGAGGATCGATACTTGGACTTCAAATAACAATACTGCATAACAATAGGTACATTTTCCTCATTACGTGTTGTGGTATTATTTAGTTGTGATTCTTTGACTTTTTTATTTAAGCCATAGGTATGTGTACACACCATCAAATTTTCTTTTTCTTGTTTTTGAGTGAATTGCATGTGTTTAATGACCCTTTTGTATGATATTAGGTTTTTTAGGGCATTGCATATGCCTTTTTATATGAATTTGGAATAGGTTGTAGTTTAAGGTTTAAATATGTGAAAAAATGTGTGTTTGCTCAGATAAATGAAAAAAGTTTCACTCCATTAACTTCATACCAATAGAAAGATTGAAATTATAAATAGTGCTAGTAGTCATTTGAGAGGGTAATCTAGTCGAGCAACTGAAGGTGTTCACAACAAGGTATTTACCTTCACATAAAAAAGAGAAATTACATCTCAAACATGCTAAAACAAATATCATAATTCAGTAACTGAGGGTCATTCATGACAAAGGTGTCAAAAGACTAGGTGGCCTATACTTAAATTCTCCAAGTCTAATTTTGTTTGGTTTTGTTTGGTTTAATACATCCTTTACTAAGTTTGTATGATAATTTATATACAATTACTTGGATATTTAATATTGTACATTAAGTGTTACTTCTTACTAACTATAAAGCCTACCTAATTTTGTTCAAGCTTGGGTGTGGGCTTAGACTTTAAGTTTGGTCCTAACCTAGCTAAAAGTCCTAACCTGGCCTATTTCATAATTAAAAAAAGAAAAATCGAAGAACTGAAATAGAAATTACAAAGATGGAAATTCTATTTTAGTTCAGTTAGGAGGGGAATATTTAACAGAATAAAATCCTCAAAACTTTCAATTTGTTTTGTTCTCAACTGAAAGAATTTTTGTCGAAGAAGAACAAAGCAATGTGAGGGAGTTTGAAGGATTTTCGTCACCGGAGCTGGTTGCTACAATTTCATTGAATTTCAGTTCAATCTTTTGATTCTGGTTGTTATGTGAGTTTAAAGGTTAAATGGTGAGTTAATTGATTAGATGATTAGTGGCAGGAGATGCTTGAATAACTACTAAGAAGCTGTTAGATTCTGGGATTCAATCATTGGTTTTTAGAAAAAATTTTTGCAGATAAGCTTGTCCTTCGTTCTTATTTACCCCCTTAAACTGTAGTTCATTTAATTGGATGTTTTTTGTATGGTTGGTTGTTTGGTTTTTGTGAGATGATGGAAATTTAGAGGGAGAGTGAGTGAACTCAGGCGTTGGTGGGTGAGGCTAGGTTTCGACCATGGATAGGTGGAGTTGCAAACCTTCATTTATGAACAAATCTGGACTAAACTAATATAATAATGGAAGTTAACAGTTAAAGAGAAGGAATAAAGGATCAGTAGTGGTGTTAGGTTGTACTTGTAGCTCGCTGAAGATGTGAGTTTGACCAGACAAGATGACCTAAAAGGGGAAGAAGCTCTCAATTGAAGAAGAAGAAGATGCTGAGGGTTAGTTTGTGGTTTTGATAAATTTTATTGATAGACTTATAATTTGTAAAGTAAGGGTCATTTTTGGAATTTTTAAGTGAAGGACAGTTTAGTAAAAGGGCATATTAGGGGTAGTTTGGAAATTTAAAAGTTTATTAGAGAGCAGATTAGGGTCATAAAACAAAGGCTTTGGGCTTGGTTAATAATTTGGGCTTTAGTATAAATTTTGGGCTTGGGAATTTGTTTTGGGCTTAAAGGCTTGATTAGGGTTTTCTTTTGGGCCTATACCATTAATTAAGCTTTTGACTTTGGAATTTATTTAGGCCTTGGATTGTTTTAGGTTTTTGAAAGGTTTGGTTAGTCTTGTGGACTTTTAAATTTAGTTGTAATCTAGTTAGGCCAATTGGACTCTTTAATTAATTCTAGACCTTTATTGGAGTTATTCCTTAGTAACTGGACCTAATAAGGCTTTTAATATTTTTATAGATCCTATTGAACCGTAATGGAGCATTGGGCTTAATATGAAGATTTTGGATTTTAGAGGTTCAAGTAAGATTTATAATTGGCCGTTACAATATTTAATTGATGTAAAATATTATAAATTGAATATTATGTAGATTAAATGAATATTGAAATTTCCTTGATTATATGATTAGTTTTTATAATTCATTCTTAAATTGGATAATGACTTAGTATTTCTATAAAAGCATGAAATTTATTAAATTGTTGATTAAATGTTTAAGCTATAGTTTAACTATTTGATTTCTTGTTTGACTGAATATTCCTTTTTAAAAATAAATTGAAAATTTTATTATGAACTTCTAATTCAATGAAAGTGTTTGACTATCTTTAAAAGATTTGGCTAAGCATAATTAGTTAATGGTTGTTATTTTGAGAGATTCATCATGAGCATGACACCTATTAGATTAATAAATTTGATCTGTCAGGCATACGATTGAGATATTAGAGATTCAAATTTATAAAAGAGACATTTAATTAGATAGATTGACCATTAGACTGAGAAATCATTAGCTTACCTAGGCCAGGTATGTTCAGTGGTCCATGATTGATCATACCAATGTGATATAAGACTAGGTACTTGTAAGTGGAGTAGGTATTGGGCCATCCTAAGTCTCAGGGATATCCTGTGTCTATGGCTAGGTATTTGAGTGGTATCAGAATATCCTGAGTCCTGAGG
>JAOXYD010018063.1:0-14759 GCA_028565735.1 Pinacopodium congolense
ATTAAAGGGAAATATAAAATAAATGTATAAATCATAACAAAACCCAAATGATATAACAATAAAAATATAATGAAAATGGAAAGAAAACAAAGAAAACATTAATAAAATCAAGATTCGACACCTAAACTACTGAATCTAAAAATAGAATTTAAAATTAAATGGAAAGACATGAAGAAAGACCTAAAAACCTAAGAAACATAAAGAACATAGATGGCAACCTAAGTGGGAGTCCAAAAAGTGATGAAAATAGCTCCCAATCTTCCTTATATATGTCTTTGATGGATGCTATGGCTTTTTAGGACGTTTTGGGAGTAACTTGGCCAATGTTTCCCTTAAAAATCATAAAAACAACGTTGTTTTGCAAATCTGGTTTATGTTCTAGAATTTGACAACTTCTACCGCTCTTCGCCTTTATTTTTACTATAAATGCTTTTATATAGCTCCAATAGCCATGAAATATGGTACATAGGCTCCTCACGTTATTCTCTTGCACTTCAAAAAATTTCAAAACAATAGGAGCTCTAAACGTGGCTATAATACATCACCAAATTCACTTGTAGCAAATCTAATGTTTAACTAAGCTTATGTTGTTCTTTTCTTTTCTTCATGCACTTTTTATGGCTTGTCATATGGACTTGAAATTTGATGTGGAACTTCATAAAATGATGATCTAACTTAAAAATTGGCTCCACACCCCTTTTAATTCCAAATTTTGTCCAATTCTTGGCCCTTTTAACTAGTATTTATGTTCTAATGTTAAATCTATATGTAAAATTAAAAAGAACACAAATTAGACATTTAAACATCAAAGAAGGAATGAATTCATATTGAAATGCATATGAAAACTTAAGATAATTAAACCCTATCAATTTATATAAGACCTATAAATTAATTAAAGGTTTTAAGTTTATTCCTCTTCTCAGAAGGTTCTAATAATATTTAAATTACTTTTACTTAAAGTATTGGTAACTACTATGCTCAATCGAATTCCATTAATATTTCCATATTTTGTAATAGCCAAAAACATTCGAATAAATTCACATGGTTCAATCTCTCCCTTTTAAATGATGGTAAACTGTCATGGAAATAATTATAAATAAAATGATAAGTTAGATAATAGCACAAACCTTCTATCATTTTTCTTAAGAATATACATCTCTATATAACACCCCTCAATGCATGAATATGTACTCACAAAAATAAATTTAAAATGTATGTACTCACATGATAAAAATTCATGTATTAACCATCATACATATTTAACAATACAAATTCCCCAGCTTGGTATTTATGATGATGCATGTTGATTGTAAATGCTAACTTGTTTTAATGCTATACTGCAAATATATAGATCATAAATTTGTAGCATAACAAATATCATCCCCCAAGGATTAGGATTATATACCAAACAATTTGAGCTATGGTTTTTTTTAAGAAATAAAATAACAATAAAAATAACTGAAAATAATCTAAAATAGAACAATCTAACAAATTAGTGAGCAAGAGTGCAAGAACTTAAGAAATAAAAGATTAAAACTAAGAATAACTTCTATCCCAATTTTGCATCCCTCTTACCTTATTGATTCAACAATGTTTGAGCCAAGATATTTTAGTGTTTTAGTCACCCTCTCCCAAAATGTAACCAAATTTCCCTAGCTAAATAAGATAGGAATTTCTTTGCAATCTCTTAATCTATCAAAACCCTTCTTAAATGCCCAACTAGTTATAAAGAAATCCTATAGGTAATCAATTAATTAATTAAGATATATCTTCACTTAATTAATGACCTAATGTTTATGTCTATTGGAACGCTAACTCCCATTATATAACCTAACATAAATTCCCTAGTTCTATCTCTCAATTTATTACAAGAAGTAATCACAAAAAACATCACAAACATGGATTCATGAATCAGTAAGATAGAGTTCGACAAAATAGTTCAAGAGTAATTACATAAAAGAAGTTTATCCACACATAATGTCAATAAGTTCCAAAAAATCATGTTTTCCATTAAAAAAGGATAAAAAAGAGATGAAAGATTCAAACTAAATGAAGCTTGGCAATCTTCTCTTCTATCCTTGATGTTTGAAATATAAAAAGTTGAGTTGCTTTTAAACAAAAAGTTTGATCTTTATTTCTCTCCTTTGGAATCACTAAAAGGTTTTTATTGCTTAATGATTGGTGGTGACTCCTATGGTTTCCAAACCTCATAGACTTAAAACTTGCATAAGACAGGTCTTTTGGAAATTTTGGGTGCCACCCTGGCAAGGGTGATAGAAACGTTTTACTAGGAACTTGTATCATCCTGCACTTACATGATGATGCACCAAAAACGCTCTAAAAACTGGTTTTCTTTAACTTCCCTTTAGCTTTTCTCTAGCTACTTCCTACTTATCTAAGCAATAAAATACATCCACCCAAACCTCGAAAGAAATAAAAAACTTTCCCTTCATTATTAAACATCATTAAACTTCAATAAAACATATTAAAGACATTAACAAGAATGAAAATGATCCTACTAACCAAGTTTTAGTCACACAAATAAAACTTAAAACACCTAAAAACCCTAAAAGGATAATCTAAAACACATTTATCCATATATCAATATTTTAAGCATTAAATTATTTCTTATGAAAAAAATCAACCTTTAAATTTTAATCATATACATATATCATTTTTCTTACTTATAGAGAAAGATATTACTCATATAAGAAATAAAATCTAAGGTATATACATAAAAAAATTAATAAAATCATTTATAGGGTAAATCCTAACATAGAAAATATAATCCAAATAACCTTACACACAATATATATATCCAAATAATATAGATCAAACATCTTCCAGAAATACCAAATAGGAATGCAAACTATGAATAAATAACATCATTAGATATAAAAACTAAAGCACTCTTTCTCACTACTGTATATATTTATTCCTAAAGACACATTTTCACAATATTACCTTACTCCCCCTCTTTGAAATCATAAAAAATAAGGTTCAACATAATAATCATGGTTGTTGAAGTGATGAAGGGAAATGTGCATGTATGATGTCATCAATAAATAAAATAAATCTTCTAAGTGTTAGTTATGATCTCTAAGTTTACCCATGCCTAAGTTCATGCTAACTATTAAGTATTGTAACTACTCATCAATGTGTACTTGAATTAAAGTGTTCCATGTATCTCCTCATATGCATTAAATGTTTTAATATTCCAAGAAACAACTCCATCCCATATAACTAGTTTGTAATGGTCTCCTCATAACTCTTGTATCCTCATGATATTGTAAACTAGGATTAACACCATCTATTGAAGTATTATCACCTATCCTAAACTTATTTTTTTCATACAAAACGTCTTTTTGAAATATCATACTTCAAATTTCTAACTATAGAAGTCTCTCTATAAGGAGTGAATAGTACTTGCACATAAAGTAATTAAATGATGGTGGAATAGAGAATGGAAGCAAGGTATTAACAATTTGATAGTGAGACTTCATGCTGAGAAAGAAGTAATCAAGATTAGTTTCCTTCTAACAAATTATTGAAGAAAGGGACCAAATGTCATGGTATTAGGGGCCTCTTCTATGTCTATCATAAGGGAGGAGATTATAAGTCATGAAGAAGAGATGAAATTTAGTGATCATGAAGAGATTCTTATTTCATATTGGTTAAGCCCTCCAAAAGGTTTAGATAATTAAGAAAGAAAACTTTCAATAAGTAGTAGGAATAGAAATATATCAATTAAAATGGGTTGGATTTCCTAAGAGTTTATTTACAAAAATAAGAGTGAGCTTGATGACTTAACCATTGATTTTTGTACAAAGTATGGCTCAAAGTCATCCATACGATCTTAAATATGATAATAAAAGAATCAAATTTTTGTTGGATAAAATGGATTATTAACATGAAATAAAGGTTCCTAATATCGATTGATAAAGTGTTAGAAAAGAACCTTTTCCTTGAAATAATGATAGGAATTTTCTAAGATGTATTTATAATGTATAAAACTTCCTTATAATAAGGTTGAAACTCATTGAAATCAATGGTGAAGAAATTAATTTTGGGATTAGATAAGGGTATAGGAGATGGTGTTGGTATTTTAGTCCTAGAAGTTTAATAAGAAAACCTTCTTTCATATGAAATTATAGAAAAGAATAAGAATTAGTCAGTTTAGAAATAAGAGATAACAATGATCCTACAAAAAAATATAGTCAACACAACTATTTTCTTCCTTCATTAAACTTATACCAACCTCCACAACCAAAACTTAATCATTGCAAATTAAGACCTAATGGCTTAACTAGTAAAATATTTGAATAATTTACCATGACTCTGAAGTTCATAAATATTGAAGAATGATGTTTGAAAAAAAAAGTATCGTGAAGAAATAAGCCTTGACTTTAGAGAAAGAAACCCTACAATTTTTTAATAGGTTATAAGAATTTATAGTCTCCATCAGATAATGGTTTTTTAAATTGTTTAAAACATGTAAAACTAAATTTGGAAGTGATTTTGGAAAATTTATGATTTTTTTTTCACTTTGGGTATTTAGGAGGAAATGATTATGAAAGAATGAAGAGATAATTAAGAAAGCGGGTTATTTTAATCATCATTTGTTCGGTTACCTAATGAAGGATCCTAGAGACCTAGTTTGATCATTTGACCTAATTCAATCATCTAAATAGAGAATGTATAGGTATCATTTGTCCTTTAATTCCCTTTTTTTCTCCTTGTTTCTCAATTTATAAATCTTAGGGAATTTTTCTGTTTTTAGAACATGATTTATTAAAAATGGATACTTAATATCTATGTACTTAGTGAAATGCTACATAAGTCCTTAGTTAGACATATAGCACCAATATTGTAGTATCTTAAGCGAATATTAATATGTTGTTCTCTACTATTTGTCAATCCATTAAAAGTGGAGCACAATAATTTTATAATGCTATATAATCTTCCGCAATTGTGGATAATGATATAAAATTTTGTTCCTTAATAAATTGATAAAACAAGGAATGTCCTTAAAATAAACAAGTTCCAAAGGTACTTTTAATAACTAAGAACATACTTGCCTAACCTACAATAAAATACCATGTAAACTCTACATTCATTAATTTTGGATACCAAACACCTAAAGAAATGTTTCCTTCTAAATGTCTCAATAACCTCATACCTATAAATGTGATTCCCTAAATTAAACATGAAATATAGTATATATGTAAAAAAAAATTTAGACTATTAAAAATAGTATGCAAAAACACCACCTATCATATCTTGATATAGCTTCTTATCCTTGTGTATTTAGTAGTGATCTTTTTAAGTATTTCCAATGGTATTGCCTTATCCATTTTGATCTTCTTTAGCAAGTCTTTGGTGTGCTTTCCTTAACTTCTAAATGATCCTCATTTTATTTTTATATAAATTTGAAGAAAGAAATTTTATTCTTTCATTATATTCATCTTTAACTCTTCACTTGTAATATTAGAAAGTTCTTCTCACAATAGTAGCACAAAATATAATATCATCCAAGTGAACTTTGACAAGAAGCATATAATCATTTTTTCTTCTTAAATAATAATAATTCATCTAACTCACCTTTAAAAATATCTATTACAAGAAAAAAAAATGCAAGGAATGTTATATAATTCTTTAATAGCTTACTTAAATCCATACAAAACTTTACATAATTAGAGTAAATGGCTTGATAAATCATGGAGCAGTAAATCATGGCTCATAAAATGTAATGGTTGTTTTATATACATCCCCAATTTAACCATCTAAGAAAATTTTTTGCACATCCATTTGATATAACATGAAATTAATGGAAATAAATTCAACTAAATTTCTTACGGATTCTAGCCTTACTAAGGAGCATCTCATCATAGTATGTACCTTCCTATTCTTTGGTTGCTACATAAATTTGTTTCTCACTGTCTTATTTGATTCATTTAGCTTGTTCTTAAACATGCATTTTATACATATAATAAGGTGATAAAAGGTCTACCTAAGAAGTTTCTTAAAATTCTCCTTTTAAATTGGTTTAATTCCTCTCACATTGCCATGACCCAATTTACATATCCTAACGCTTAATCTATATTTTAAGGTTATTTATGTGAAATAAACATAATATTAGACAAATTCATAAATTAAAATCTATGTTCCTTGAATGAAAAGTCTCTTTGAATTTTCTTCAATGGATTGTTATTCATGTATTTTAATTATTTTGGTAGACTTTTGTTTTTTTCTTCCCCACTTGGATTAATTATTTATTCTTATTTTATTTCCTTGACTAATTTATGTGGTTCTCCATGTGTTTCCTCCTACTCAGATTATTCTTTTTTTTTAAGAGGATTGTACATTATCATCATCTATACCTTTCATTAAAGAGGTTCATTAATCCCATCATATACGGATTTTTATATTACATATGTCCTTTTATTAAAAATGTTATATGCCTTACTAGTTAATGAATAACTTAGAATTATCTCTTCATTTGATTTTACATCTAACATTCCTAAATTTTCAATAATATTGAGGATGTAGCGCTTGTAACCAAAAAATATAAAGTTGTTTACCTTATGTTTCCAATTATTTCAAAGGTTATAAAGGATGTAACATGCACCATATTCATAACTTAACAAAATGCTGAACAATCTTAACCTAAAAAATACTTAGATAGCTTGCATTTTCTGATCATAGTCTTACCCATTTCTTGAAAATTTGTGTTTTTCCTTTCAGTTACTATATCATTTTCAATATCTTAGGTTTATAGAAATTGTGTGATATGCCCTTCTCCTCATAAAATAGCTTAAATATCTCATTTTCACATTTTATATTGTAGTTAAGCGTAATGGACATATTAGACAACATTTTACATTTTGAATCTCCTTAGCATGCATCATAAAAGCATCAAAGCACTCATATGTGTGCAAGAAATGGCAATTTAGTATATCTATTAATGTCATCAATAATAAGAAATGAAAAACATTCATTACATATAAACTTCCAATTCTAGATGAAAAAAATTGAATCCACATGCAAAAGGTATAGAGGCTGAGTAATTGTCATCATTTTCATGCTTTCAAATGACATTCTAGAATAAAGAGAGAAAATGATATATCTTCTCTCGAACTTCTTACTCCTTGGTCTTCTTCTTATAGGCGCTCAAGCTTCTTTTCTTCCTTCCTTCCTAATTATCTTATCCATAGCTTCTTGCTCTAATTTCCACATCCCTTAGGTTCCTCTTATTTTAATATTATTTTTACATCGCTTCTTATTCTTTGTTCTCAAATCTTCAACTTGTTAGTAACCTTGAATTTAGGTTTAGAGGTTCCTTGTCTCTTTTCTACTGCATTTTAGCTTGTTCTATTTCATTTTATTTTTTTCTTGCGCTTTGTTCTTTCCTTTTCTAGTAACTAACTTTCAAATTCTAGTAAACCTTCATACTCACTTTCTTTTTCTAGTTTCGATAGGTCTTGAAATTTTTCCACTTCCTACTCACCTTGCAAAATCTCCTATTTGAGCCACTCCCATGTCCACCCCTCTCACTCATATTAATCCTCCCTATCATCCTTCCCTATCAAGGAAAAGTTATTTGCCTTCTGACTCTTCTTTAAAAAATGCAGCTTCTATTGCTTCTTTTCTATTCTCATCCATAGCTTCTTTACCATTCTCATCCATCCTAGCCCATATCCCTCTCACCCTCTACCTGCATTCAATTATAAGTAACATGCTATTCTAGCCATCTTCCTTGTCATTTTAGTAGCCACTAAGCCTAGACTCCCCCATTCCCAAGTGCTTGATGAATCTACTTCATTAAAGAAAATTGATTATATCCCTTCAGTATAGATAAAAGGGGTAAACATAGTTGCCACCCTTAAAGGATGTCTTGAACAAGGGAGAAACAGAGTGGAATGACTCCATAGTAGGTCATTTTGATGACAAATGCCTTGTACTCCTCATGTTGCAAAGATGAGCACAACTCAATTGAAGGAAGTATGGTTTAAGTGAGGTAATTCTTAGTAAGCAAGACCTATTCCTATTTATATTCAATGTAATAAGCTCTATTAAAAAATATTTGAAGAAAGGCCATGGCATGTATAAAATAAACCAATTTTCTACAATAATAGAAACCTAGAATGCAACTTGAATTGATAAGAACAATGCATATTCCTATATGGATTAACTTCCACAAAACTCCTTTCAATTACTATTTAAAAATTGGCCTTAACTACCCAACTAGCTATAGAGGCAAACCTATATGCGTGGATGAGAACATGACATCAATCAAAAGAATAAGGTATGCTAGAACCTACATTAAAACTATACTACATTATAATTTAATAGATTTTATTCCCATCATGAAAATACAAGAGAATTAAATGTAGTGGAAGATGAAATTCTGAACTCTTATTAATGGAAGCCTAATTTATATCATAAAGGGAAAAAGTGAAGGATGACAAGAAGGGTGTTTAAAAAGGGTGACTATTAGGAGTTAATGAATAAAGAGAATTTGAGATGACAAGAAAATGAAATCTCAAGCACTCATACTGAACTAAAGCAAGCTTAAAATACAAATATAAAAAATTGTCTCTAATGTAAAGAGGGTAACTTTACTAAACAATGCAGATATGACAAACAAAGCACAAAATTAAGAGGGAAGATTTCATAACTTTGCTAAGCAGAATAGATCAAACTACCCTGAAGAGGTCACCAATATATCATTTTTAACCCTTTATAATGTGAAGAATTTTACTGATGCTATAGGAACTTCCTTGGTATTAGAAGTCGTGAGTAACGATGCTACTGAAGAGGATACTAATGTTGAGGATTTTAAGACTCCTCCTAAAAGGAGATCTTTAAGGAAAACTAAATCTAATAAGACAATAGACCTACACTTATCCTTATTTTAATTTCTATTTCAGCTTGGAAAATGAGAGGGATTAATGTTATTTAAAAGTAAAGATAGATATGTTTTAGGTTGTGTTCGTTAATAAAAATGAATATTAATATATTTTTGTGTGCAACATCATATAATTTCATTCCTATTGTTTATTTAAAATTACTTAATTTGTGTTATATTTTACTTAATGAACAAGTTTCTCTTTTTTTTATCAATTATGGAGCAAAAGTCTAAAGTTACCTCAATTATGAAAAAAAAAGCTTGCAGAAACAAGCTAAAATGTTTAAGAAAAGTAGTGTAAAAGGCTTGTAAAAAGAAAGCTTTCCAACATTGTAAAAACATTCAACTTGAGGTGATTAAAGAAGAGAGCCCTTCAGAGCTTTGAAGTAAAAAAGTGAGTGGAGGGAGAGCCCTCTTGGTAGGTGGAATTTTGGGAAGAAAAATTAAAGTAAGGAGGAGGAGGAGCTCTTAGATTAACAAATGTCCCACTAACTTAAGACATAAAAAAGACAAAATCACACAAGTTTTTTAAAGCTCTTCAGAAGCAAGGAAAAGGGATGACATGTTAATAAAAATTAAGAAAAGAAAAAGCAAAAGGAAGCTTAATGGCAGGACACGTGACAAGATTGGATGGAAGAGGACAAAAAAGCATTAAAACAACCTTTCCTTAGCTCACAAAATGGCCGCATCCAAGTTTGAAAAGTAAGAGGATGACAACATTTTACAAGCATAAAAGGAGAGCTTTCTAAGAGTGGACAACATGTAGCAATAGGGAGCTCTCCTATATACATGTAGTCGGCAACGTATATGAAAGGGAGTAGCTTCAATCTTTTAGCCTTCAATCGTTGCTTTCTTTCTTTTTTTAGTTCCTTTGTTTTTCTCCTGAGTTCTTAGGTTCTTTTGTGTTTTTTGATTGTTAATTCAATTATTGCTCTTTTATTTCATCTTTTAAACTTTAAATACTTTTTGTTCTTATTGTTTATTTGTTGTGTTTATCTTTTAGTTTTATTTAGTTAAGTTCTTCTTAATTATTGTATGAAATCTTTAGTTTTTATTAATGTAGTTATGTTTGCTTTTATTCTCCAGCCCTTTAGTTGTTTTTTCTATTATGGTTATTATCATTTTATTTTCTATTTTAATTAATTTGTGATGTTATCTTAGGTTGTGCTTGGGTTGGAAGCTATTGATGGGATTTTGGATGATTATTTATGAGAATTGATTAGGAATTGATTGGGATTTATGATTTAGGTTAGGATTGAATTTGAATTCTAATTAATGACATTAATTAGGGGTTAATTCTTAGGATTGTCCATCCTAGGTTTAATTTCCAATTCCATTATTAGAAATGAACTTTTGATACATAATAGTTGTAGTGGTTTCTATAAGTAGCAATAGGCTAATTGGTTTTGTCAATGAACTTAATCAATCTAGTCTAGGATTCCAATTCTATAAGTTACATAATCCGAGCTTCTAAGATTGTGGCTTAGGTTAGTCATTCTGTAATTCTTAATGTTGCTGTGCCATTAAATTTAGAATGCATGTTCTAGGTTTTCATGCAGTTAGGGATATTTTTAAAGCTTGTTAGATTTATCTAAAATAGGTGGAACAGAGGATTCAAGAACTTTTTTTAATCTATAGGCTAGCATCTTAAACCAATCATAAATTTATTTAGTTTGAGGATCAATTATAAATCTGAATCGCTTATATATCTTCTGCTCAACTTTCTTTTGTTTTCATCTATTTATTTTTTATTTTTTTTTCTTTTTTTATGGTTTTAATATCCTTGTGTTTAGTTTAAATGTCACTTAATTCTAGGGTTTTTTATTTTTGTTGTTTTTTTTATGGAACCTTAGAAATAGCTTTAATGCAACCAGTTCTTTATATGATCGACCATGACTTGCTGTAATTACATAGTTAGGATTAGTTAAGTATTTTATTATTTGGTGAACCAATAACACATCCTACCATTTTCCTAAGTGTTTAGGGTGTGATTTTCTGTGTTTATGATAGAATTGTTGCATTTAGGACATAAATTCATGTTTTTTTATTTTATTTCTTGTGTTTTATGTTTTAAAACGTAATTTCTCATTTTGGGTATAATTTAGATCTCAATGATGTGTGTGCTTAATGTATTTTTGGTTGGAATGAAACTAGGGAGCATAAAGGAGCAAGAAAAGAAGATGAAACAGAAGAAAAAGCCACGATTATGGCCAACTTAGGACTCATCCTAGGCATAAGAGAAAGTAGACATCTCCAAACCAGTATAAATCATTTGTGTTCTCTCTTCTTTTACTCCATTATATTTATGAATTCATTTCATGAATTTGTTTGTATTGTTTATTCAATTACTAATTAATTTTCTCTTGATTATTTACTCAACTTAGTGAATTAGGAGATAAGTTTTAATATTGTTTAGCTTATATTGATTAAAGAATAATTTGTCTGTTAAATTTGAATAACTTAGAAAAAATTTAAGCTTTAATTCACTACCTCCTAAAGTTCCGTGGGACTTACAATTGGTATCAAAGCATAGGTCTCATATAAGTATAATTTTAATAAATTGGTGAGTAACGATAACATGGCACATAGTTTACATATACCCTCTTTTGTTTAATAGAGATAATTTTATAAATTGGACATTAGAATAAAGAATCATTTCATAAACCTATGAAATTTTTTTGGGATATTATAGATAATGGACCATACATCCCCACAAAGAATCATTGTGAATAATATAGACATTTTACTATTGAAGAATGAATTAGAGTCGGAAAAAAAAGATGAAAGTTTATCTACCTTGACCATAAAGTCATACATATCTTGCTTTAAGTTATAAGTAAAGAAGTATTTGATAAAGTTTCAAGTTGTGAAATTAATTAAAAGACGTGGAGCTTATTTAAAGAAACATATGGAAGCCAAGTAGAAGAGCAAGAGAGTGAGCCTAACTAAGTTGCCCATATTTACTTCTTAAATGATGAGGTATGTAATTCTACAAATAAATTTAATGATGATAAACCTTCTTGCTCTAATTCTCATAGTGATAAATGATTATGTATTGAATGCACCTCATGATGAATTAATAGAATATTTGAAAGTTTTGTTTATGAAAAGGAAGAACTTGTCTACTGAAATTACTAGATGCATGTATAGTAGAAGATGAGAGACTTAGAAAAGAAATAGAATCAAACAATGCCAATGAGAGTAATGTGCAAAAATTAGTATAATATATTTTTGAAGAAACTATTAAAGTTGATGAATGTGCATAGTGGTGAGTTTAGATTTAGATAAGAAAATGCTTTATTAAGAAGAGCTCTTTGTTTAACTTTACCAAGGGAAAAGAAAATTTTGAATCAATGCTAAGAAGTCAAAAGTTTGATAAACATGGTCTAGGTTATACTACCAATGAACCTTCATTTAGTAAGATCACTTTTGAAAAGGGTAAACTTGATGATTCAAATTAGACTGTGTCCTAATTAGAAAATTTTTCATCATCATATAACTCTTATTATTGGAAGAAAAATCATGCTTTTATATATATAAAGTTAGACCTACATCTAAAAAGGACATGCATGGCATGAAAAATAGATATAATTTCTTTACAAATATACAACCATCACATGATGCAAATAGACCATCAACTAGGAAATTTAATCCATATTCTTCATATGTTTCTTATGCTTATATGCATACTCATAGAAATGAATCTCATGCTCATTCTAGGATAAGGAGCATATCTCATGCATATTTTAGGCAAAATTTTCATCAAGAAAGAATGCTTAGACCTAGAAATGCATATAGGAATAATTCGATATCATTTTATCATTTTTATGATGTATTTAAAAGTTAAAAACCTAGGTATGATGCATATAAATCACATGAACCTTTTTTTACCTATTTTTGTGGATGTCTTGGTCATGTTTGATATGAAATGAGAATGTTTGTCAAATGGTTGTGATAGGTATGTGACTAACCTAAAAAGTCATAAGATGATGTGGGCATCAAAGGTTTGCTAAATTTGTTTTATAGGTCCATCAAGGGTATATCTAAGAGTTAAAGAAGACGAAAATTAGCAACACACATTTTTGAACCAAGGAGGATAAGAAATCAAGTGAAAATGGGTGATGAATGAAAGGGGAGGTCTACCTTTACCTTGTTTATTAAAGTTTTATGATTCATAGACAATTTTATATTTTTTTTAATTTTCTAGATTCTGCATGGTTGACAAAATAAAAATTTATGCCTTCAAATACGTTCATGGTATAGATTTGATGATATGAATATCCTTAAATCATGACATGTTTTTACAATAAATATCATGTCTAAGAGTTAATGAATATGGATTTTTAGTTCTTATCGTCTTTAAACTATTTGAGTGGTTTTTGATTATTTTATGGGTAATTTGTCAAATTATTTTATGGATAATTTGTCAAATGTGGCATAATAAATTTTATAAGTGAGCATTTAGAAGCATCATTGCATATTTGGATATTCATCCCTCTCATGTTATTAAAATTTTAATTTGCATAGTTTTAAATGAAAGAAAATTTTCTTTTATTGAGGGGGATCCCCGAAGTTATAAAATTAGAGGCTTTTATAAAAAATATTGGTAATGCATTGAAATTTTTGAAACTAGGTGTCATGCATTTTTTATGTTTGCTAAGGTAAAATTTTGAAAGCTCAAGACATGGCACTTAGATTTTATATAATTCATGTTAATGATTTAGACATGGGATCTTTGAAAACTTGATTTTTTTTTTGTTTTTACTATGGGGACCATGAATTTCCTAGCAATGCAAGAAGATCAAATTGGATAAATATTTTTTTTGAAGTGCGTAAATAATGATAGGCTTTGGTTTCATTGCATATTTATATCTATTTCATTCTAATTGTTTATGTAATTGCTTCCAATTGGTGTTTAAGAGTTGAATTTTATGTTTGGATGTTTAACAATGTAGATGGAAGCCATTTCTGTAAGAAAAGGCTAAAAGGAATATGGTTTTTAGACTAAAACAATGCTATCAGTTAGCCCGTCATTAAACTCAGCAGGCCATCATTTTACTCTCAAAGTAGAGGACTTAAATGTCTGTTTCCATCACCCATCGTTTTACTCCTTATAAGCATCATTATGGTACCTGTCAATAGAATTCAAGCAGGATCTTCCTCCTTATTGACTACAATTAGTGAAACTTGACTCCCACTTGCAGTAGATATATATATTAGCTTTGGAAGCAATATATATATATATATTAGCACTAATAAAATAGGAATTTGAGAGAGAAAATCATATTGTTCATGTTCTAAAGTTGTTTTCTCTTGTTCTTCACCAATTTAACCTTTTTTTTTTGTAGATTTGAGGTTGTATTGAAGTCTTGTTGAAGCTCATACAAGTGGTTCAAGCTTGTAAATGTCTTTAGAGCATGTTTATGGTTCATTCTAACCTGTTTTTATATATTAAATCCTTATGTAATTTTCATTTGTTCAAGAACATGTTGAATACTCAAAGAATGATTTATTTATCGCTTCAAATGAGTGGCTGAATATATTTGTGATTGGGAAATGTCTCTAAAATGATCTAGACACTTGTTGAATATGATTCCATATATGATTATAAGTTGTTCTTCGCTTATTGACGAGATTAATGCTTGTTTTACACAAGTTAAGATCCGAAAAATCTACTTAATTTATCTGAAAAATCTTTAAGCAACCTGATTTAAGTCATTTAATAACCAAAATTTGATTTATCTTTAGTATTATAATATGAAAATTGGAATTCTTGAATTAAACTTCTTATTTTTAAAACCTAATGCTTAAGATTATGACATAACCAACTTCCAACTTAAATATTTAGAGA
>JAOXYD010018083.1:0-28384 GCA_028565735.1 Pinacopodium congolense
AATGCTAGCCACAGGTCTACCTCAGTTCCCTAAAGCTAAGTCCATCATGGTAGGTTCTCTATTTTCTAAGTGAGGTCATAACATTACTTGTTCTTCAGGATTCATCTTGACAGGATCAAGTTCAGTGTCAATGTCACTCGATGTTCCTAAATCTAGTAGATTGGATGACGTCGCACGAGTTTCTTTCTTCTTCTTCCTTAATATGCGTTGAAACTGTAGATCGACGTTTACTAGCTCGGGATTACTTCCTCGAGTATGCATACAAGTTCATAATAAATACTAAATAAAAGAAAATAAACTAACAAAGCAAATAAAAGCAAATAAATTAAGGAAAAAGAAAATACGACACACAAAGCAAAATAATAAACAAATAATTACAGAAAAACTCAGAAAAAATTATAAATTTTTTTTATAAGTCCTAAAGTAATTGACATCAATTTTCCTAATATTAAAGTGACAAATTCCTTAGCAACAGCGCCAAAAACTTGTTGCGTTGGTTAGGTGACTTTAAAATTGATGGGTGTTTGAAATGATTTTTACTTTAAAACCAACATACTTTTAAGGCAAGTGCACCTATTGCAAAAGTAATAAAGTGGAGTAAAATTTAAAATTCTGAGTGTCGATCCCACGGGGAAAAAGGTTACTTAATTACAAGCTTCATCTGGAGTTTTCTGCATGAAAGTTTTTCCAATTATAGCATTTATAATACAGTGAGTAAAGGGTCTAAGGCCTATATAGAATATGTCTACTTGTTGAAATGTTTTAAAACCATGAATTAGGCATTTTGACAACATTTTCCTATACATTTCCCAAGCCTCACACAAACTTTCATTTTCATATTGCACGAAAGAACCAACTTCTTTTTTCAATTTTGCAATTTTTGCTAGCAAGAAAAACTTGGCTAGAAAGAACTCCATTAAATTGTTCCAATTTTTAATGGAACATGGTGGATGGGTATTAAGCCATGCTCTAGCCTTGCCTTTAAGAAAAAGTGAGAACAATCTAAGTTTAATAGCATCATCAGATACACTTTTACTCTTAAAAGATTACAAATATTAAAAAATTCTATTAATGTTCATTTGGATCTTCTAAGCTTGTGCCATAAAATTGAGAGGTTCTAATTATTGAAATAATGTTATGAGGGATTTCAAAATTATTAGCATTAACCATAGGCAGCACAATGCTAGCCACAGGTTGTCATCTAGTTCCTAGTACTAAATCCATCATAATTAAGGGTCTATCACCCTCCTTAGGAATATTAGTTAGATGTTCTGGTTGCTCATGTCTAAGTCAAAAGATTGTTCACAAAAAGTCTCTACTCTTACAAATTCAGATGTGCTTACTCGAGTTTCTCTCTTTTGTTTTCTAATGGTCCTCCCAATCTTTGGATCAAATTCTAATTTCTAGGGTTTATGTCCATGAGTATTCATGAAAAATTAAACAAACAAAGAAATTAAACAAGCTACTAAATAAGTGAAACTCACAAAACAAAAGAAAAAAGCTCTGAAAAAAGAAAAAAGATAAATTCAATCACGATTAACAATATAAATAGCTCTAAACTAATCTTCAATAATTTACCTTAATATTCCAATTAAATTGATGATAATCCCTTGCAATGCCACTAAAAATTTGTTTTTGGTTTTTTGTTAAGTCTAATTATTCAAAATTCATTCACAAATTATGTCCTTGAAGCATATTTTTCTTTCCTTTTTCAATTGCAAACCAACAATGATGGCAACTACACCAATCTCAAGTAATATATGGAAATATTTTCGATCCAAGTTATCATTCCACTGGGACTCACCAATTTGTAAGTACTAAGCTAAGATTATATCACAATTACTTAGAGATTCCAATTCGAATGAAATTAACAATTGAAATTACTAAATATCTTAAATTTGTCAAGTAATGTATAATAACTTAGTTTACTTAAAAGAGATGTCTAATTGGACGAAACTAGTTCAAAAAAATTGCTTTCAATGATCTAGATGGATTAAAAATAAATTAGAGGGCTTGCCCTAAGGTCACTACACTAAATCAAAGCAATTCCAAGGTTAATACAAAGCTTTGTCTCTAGTTACTTAAGATGAAGTTTGGTCATGCATAAATCTTTAAGCATCAGGCATAATGTCTAGAAAAATTTACCTAAAAATTCCAATTTTCATATTATGACCCTCATGATAAACCAAGGTTTCGTCATTCAATTATTTAAATCAGGTTGCTTAAGGATTTTTCTACAATTTAGGTGGATTTCTGTGATCCTAACTTGTTTCTTAACTTTATTCTAATGTTTAGTTTAGAATAAGCATTAATCTCATCATTTAAGCAAAGAACAACTCCCAATCTTGTATGAAACATATTCAGCACATATCTAGATCTTTTCAAAACCATTTAACCAAAAAAAAGATCACTCACTTATTTGGAACAAGAATTAAGTCATATCCATCATATTCATCATGTTCTTAAACAAATGATAATAAATTATAGATTTTAATGTAAGAAAAGACTTAGAATATAGCACAAATTGGTTGCAAATACATTTACAAGCTTTGATAACATGTTTGTGCTTTAATAACCTTAAAACATAAATTTAGATTTATAAAACAAGATCAAAATGATGAAGAACAAGAGAAAATAGCCCTAAAACATGAACAATATGATTTTGCTCTCTCCAATTTCGTATTTTCTGTTTTCTTCTCTACTAAAAATGAGTGCAATACTTTGATATATATTTTTAAGAGCTGCAAGAGAAAGTTGGTAAGTTAAAACCAATTAAATCTGATAATCTAGTGGGTTTTGTCCCAATTGCTCCTAAAATAAGACTTGCCAGATACTAAAACGACACTGTTTAACTGCCCACTTTTTAGTTCTTGAGCAGAGTAAAACCCAAGTCTTGGAGGGTAAAGCCTGAGCCTTCTAGGTTTGACCCTTTTACTCTTAATTTAGGTCCATTCTTTGTATTTTAATTAATTTTTAATTCAATTGGGTTACCATCTGTAATTTAAATAATTTAGACATAAATTAAACAATATACCATTAAGATAGGGGTAAATTAACATCAAAATATCTTGAAAAACCATTGGAAATAAACCCCTATCAAATTGTTAGAAAATTCAATAAACAGCAAAAACCAATAATTGAATAACCAAATTTGATTATTTGAGAAATTTAGAGTTGTGAGATTAATTTTTCAGAAGTCAACCTCTTGATTTTAAAGCCAGTTAACTTAATTTAATATGGTATCAAACTCTAAATTACGATTAATAAAGAAAAGGCAAAGTCTTAACCATAGTTTTTGTCTTAAAATTGTGAAGGAACTATAAATCAATCCTTAAAATTGTTAACAGCTTTATTAAATCATCAATCACTTAATCGTTGCTATTTTTTACACTTTGGTAATTTTTGGCAATTTTTTAAAGCAAGTTTTAAGTCATTTTCAAAGGCTTGAGCCAAGTTAAGTTAATTTAGCATTTCTCATCTTTTTAATCAATTAATTTAAGTTTCTTAAACAATTATAATCTAAACATGTTAGAACGATATTTGGGGTCTTAAACTCACTCCATTATATTACATATTCGATAGGTTCACTTGCCTTTCAAGTCAGTTAAATCAAAGTAAAAATTGATCAAAATTCTAAGCCACCTAACCAATAAAAAAAGTTTTTGGCTTTGTTGTCAAAGATCGGATTATAATATTAAAAAAATTGGTGTCAATTGCTCTAAGATATATGTATATTATTTTAAATTGTTTTCTAAAATGTTTTTCATTTATTCGTTTTCTTTACCATTGAGAGTGATCTAGTTACTTCTTGTTGTGTTATTTGTGATATTTGCTTATTTAGTTAGTATTTTATTTTTTTAGTTGTTTTGTATGCATACTCATGGTCAAAATCACAAGCAGTTAGACTTCAATCTGAAGTTTGAGTGTCTATTGCATAAGAAATATAAAAAATCTCTAGCGACCACATCTAAACTATTAGAAGTAGAAGCATTTATTGACACAGAATTTGAACCTATAGAAATGGATCCCCAGGAACATGTAGTTGTTAGACCTTAATAAGAACCTAGAGAATCAACCATGATGGATTTAGCAATAGGAAACTAAGGTAGACTTATGGCTAACATTGTATGGCCTAGAGTCAATGTAATAAATTTTGAAATCCTACAAAGTATCATTTCCATAATTATCTCATCATAATTTAAAGGTTTAGCTTTAGAAGATCCTAATCAATACGTGCAAAATTTTTCGAACTCTTATGACCTTTTTAAGAATAATGAGATCTCTGATGATGCTGTTAGGCTTAGGCCTTTATCTTTTTCCCTTGTAGACAAAGCTAAAGCTTGGCTATCTACACTTCAGTCTACATCTGTTATTACATTGGATTATTTAATGAAATAATTTTTAGCTAAAATTTTCCCACCTATCAAGGTATCAAAGGTGAAAAGGGAGATTAGCTCATTTGTTAACTATGAGAATTAAAGTCTATCCGAGGCATGGGAGAGATTTAGAGAGATGCTTACTAAGTGTCCTAACCATGGATTCAATATGTGGCAAAAAGTGGACATTTTCTACACTAGTTTTACACCTTTAACTCATAGCAATTATAAGTATAATTTCAAATGCCATCCAAGGAAACTATATGGTGTTCATGAAATCAATGATGCAATAGCTCGTCCTCCTCAAATGGAAGTACTGTACAAGAAGTTGGATATTTTGGTGAGTGTAGGTAGGAGTACTAATCATAAAGTTGAGTGTAAAATTGTAATAGTAACTCTCATTCATCATTCGAGCATCGAGAAGGTAGACCTTTTACCTGAGAACTTAAACAAGCTTAGTTTATGGTAATTTTAATAGGTAGAGAAGAAGCCCTTATTCAAATACTTATAACCCTGGTTGGAGGAACCATCTAAACTATTCATAGAGCAACAATCAAAATACCATTAAACACTATAAGAAAATTATGAAAACCACCCTCAAAGGGCACTTCTACCTAGCTTTAGAGCCAATCAATCTCAAGATTGTCTCCCAGTTTTAAAGAGATAGTTTTCAAGTACATCCAATCTAACGACTTAAGCATGCAAAATCATGAGGCATCAATTAAAAATTTAAAGACTCTGGTTGGGTAGATTGTACAACTCTTACAAGAGAGGTTGCCTATTAAACTAACTAGCACCACTGAAGCTAATCCTAGAGAGCATGGTAAGGATATTATCTTTAGGACCGGAAAGGTGGTTGAGAATAAAATAGTGAAGTCAGACAAGAAAGGAAAGCAAGTATTAGTGGAAGAAGAAGAGAAAGGGAAAGAAAAAGGACATAACTGAAGAGAGACAATCAATGATATAATAGAAAGAGTTAAAGAACAAGAGGAGAAGAAAGAGAAGGAAATTTGAGGGTGAAAACTTTGATAAGCCACCTAGGTTGTTTATTGATCCAAATGTGCAACCTTACAAACCTAGGATTCCATACCCTTAAAGATTAAAGAATACAAATCTTGATAAGCAATTTGAAAAATTCTTGGAGATATTTAAGAAATTGCATATCATTATCTGGTTTGTTCAGGAAATTTCTTAAATTCCCTTTTATGTCAAATTTGTAAAGGAAATCTTATCTAAGAAGAGAAGAATGGAGTATGAGACTATTAGGCTTAATGAAGAGTGTTCTGCTATCTTTCTAAAGAAGTTACCTCTAAAACTTAAGGACCCTGGTAGTTTTACCATTCCTTTAACAATTGGTAGCTTACAAATAGATAGGGTTTTGATGGATCTTTGAGTGAGAATTAATTTGATGACTATGTCTATTTTTAGGAAATTAATATAGAAGAGCTTAAACCCAAAATAGTCTCATTACAATTAGCTAATATATTTGTTACCTACTAAGAGAAATCATTGAGAATGTTCATATAAAGGTTAATAAATTTATTTTTTCTATTGATTTCGTTGACTTGGATATGGAAGAGGATAGCACAGTGCTTATAAATTTAGGAAGACCATCCATGGCTGTTGCTAAGACACTGGTTGATGTATATGGAGGGAAACTCATTCTCCGACTTTAAGATGAGGAGATTGAGTTTAAGGTGTTTAGAGCAATGAAACACCCATCCACCTTGGATTCATGCAACTTCATTAGAGTGAATTCCATTTAAGATTATCCATTCAATTATTTGTGTTTATATCTTTTCCAAAAGGCATTAATCCATTCATGTTCATCGAAAGTAAAGGAAGAGGAAATCAAAGAAGTGTTCAAAAAATTAGAAGTTTCAAAGGATACCTTCAGTTGGATTCAATCTAAGAGGTATAAGCCTTTGGATAGACAAATTAAGTCTCTTCCCTAACCATCCATTGAATAGCCACCAACTCTCGAGCTAAGCGTGTTTCCTCACATTTTATGACCTCTATTATAATTTCTTGTGATTATTTCATCCTCATTAACTACTATGATGGAGGAGATATTGTTGAGAGTGCTTCGATAGCATTAAAATGTTATAGGTTAGACCCTAGTTGACATTAAGGGATTAAGTCCTTCTTTTTGCACCACAGAATATTTATAGAAGAAGTAAACCTTTAGTCCAACCTCAGTGCCCATTTAATATGAATATGAAGCAAGTGGTAAGGAACGAAGTAGTTAATCTCTTGGATGTTGGTATCATTTTTCCTATTTCTAACTCTTCGTGGGTTAATTTGGTTTAGGTGGTTCCTAAGAAAGGAAAATTTACTGTGATAAAAAATGAGCAAGAAGAGTTAATTTACTTAAGGGAAGTAACTGGATGGCAGTTGGTATTTGCAAATTCCTATTGCCCTTGAGGACTATAAAAAGACAACATTCACCTATCCTTATAGCACTTTTGCTTATAGATGCATGTCTTTTAGCTTGTGTAATGCTCCTACCAGTTTCTAGCCCTGTGTGGTAGCAATTTTCTCGGACATGATAGAAACATGCATTAAAGTCTTTATGGAAGATTTTTCTATATTTTTCACATCAATCGATGCATGTTTAGTAAATTTGGAGTAAGTATTAAGAAGATGTGAGGAGACTAACTTGGTTTTAAATTAGGAAAAATGACATTTCATGGTGCAAGAATGTATTGTTTTAGGTTATAAAATCTCTAGTAAGGGAATAGAGGTAGGTCCAATAAACATTGAAGTTATTGCTTAACTTCCACCACCTAATTTTATTAGAGAAATTAGGAGTTCTCTAGGACATATTCTATCTACAGGGGATTTATCAAGGATTTTTCCATGACATCTAAACTCCTTATTGAATTGTTTACTAAGGACATTATCTTTCACTTGAATGATAGATGTATTCGTTCTTTTTAGTTGTTAAAAGAGAAACTTACTAGTGCACTAATTTTGGTATCGCCCAACTGCTCTCTTCCATTTGAATTGATGTCCAATTTAAGTGACTTGCAGTTGGTGTTACTCTTGGTAAAAAGCATGGAAAAATCTTCCATCCAATTTATTATGCAAGCTGTATCTTGAATGATGCCCAGAGAAATTACACCACCAGTGAGAACAAGATGCTAGTTGTGGTGTCCATAATTGATAAACTTTGATCTTATTTTATGTTTTTAAAGGTCATATTCTATATAGACCATTCAGCTCTGAAATATCTCATGAATAAACCAGATGTTAAGCCACGATTGATTTGATGTGTTCTCCTTTTACAAGATTTAAACATTGAGATAAGAGACAAGAAAGGAAAATAAATTTTCTGGCTAATCATTTATCTTGTTCAGATAAAGTGGTGATGGAGAAAGAAGAAAACCCAAACATTAAGGAGGTCTTTCCATAAGAACATTTGTTAGCCATGTTTACCTTGCCTTGGTATATGGATTTTGTGAATTATTTGGCTAGTAATGTTCCACCTCCTGATTTTTCATACCAATAAAAAAATAAATTCTTTTAATATGATACGAGATATCTTTAGAGTTTTTTAATTTCAAATACTTGTAATTCGAGTTTAAAGTTGTTTTATGCTTTGCTACTTATTGGAGATTGCTATTAAGACTTAAATATGAGTCTGAAAACGATCACAGGGGGATTTGTAACTCAGATTGTTGCATTAATTTCTCTGTTATTTGGATTAATCAAAGTTCATGTTCTTAAGCTTACACCTTTGTATGTTCTTTCGTTTTTCTACAAGTTTGGGTTGATTTAGAGTTATGTTGGAGTTCAGATCAAGTTAAGGAGTTCAGAACATATCTTAGAGCTTTCTTTAAGTGTTTTATAACTTTTAAACTCATTATTTAAGCTATTATTTTTTGATATATCAAAGTATGTTTTTTAAGTGCATGTTTTGTGTGCTTTGATGATCATATGTGTCTAATTCATTTATTAGCTAAGGATTAGAGTTTTAATGATTTAAAAGAGCTTAAATGTATGTTTAATGGCCTAGTTTTTGTTTATTGAAGGTCGAAATGTTCTAATTTTGAGTTGTCCGCTTAAGATTAGAGTAAAAGATAATCTAAAACTTGAGAAATCAACTTAGGTTGTTAGAAAAATCAATAAACAACACACATAAATCAATGAATAAACAATCTTTGACTTTTTGTGAAAGTTAGAGTTCTGAGACTAATTTTCTAGAAGTCACCCTCTTGATATTAAAGCCTATAAACGTTTTTTCATGCATGACCAAAACTGAAATTAAGATTAATATAGAAAAAACAAAGTTTTAACCATAGTTTTGTCTTAAAATTGTGAAGGAACTTTTAATTAGTTCTTAAATTATTAAAAACTCAATTAAATCATTGATCACCTAATCCTTAGCTATTTTCTACACTTTGGAAATTTTTTGAAATTTTTGAAATTTTTAAGTCATTTTTCAAGTGCTTAAGCCAAGTTAAGTTAGTTTAGAATCTTTCATATTTTTAATTAACTAATTGGAGTTTCTTAGACAATTGTAATCTATCATTGTGGGATTGACATTTAGGATCTTAAAAACACTCCATTATATTACTTCTTTGATAGATGCACTTGCCTTTCATATTGGCTAAATCAAAGTAAAATTTCTTCAAAATTCTAAGCCACCTAACAAATATTTTTGTAAAAGTTCCTCTTGACCTTAGAAACAAGATTGTTGTAAGGGTTACTCTTTACCTATTTAAAGTAAAAATAGTTATTAGTGAATTTCCAACGAGCAGATAAAGAGAGGACGTAGTCTATATTTGGGGTAGGTGAACCTCTATAAATCTGGATGTTTATCTCTTTCCTTATCTTTTGTATTTTTGCATTAGTATTTGCTTTGTCATTGATTGAATTTGTTTAATATTAACATAAATTTTGGCATATCATTTATATTAAATTTTGGTTAGAGAATTCATTCAATTGAAATTGGCCTAAGTTGTTTAAAGTTTTTTAATTTGCAAATAATTTTTTAAACACCCAGTTCATCCCCTATTTGGTGCCATAGGGCTTACATAGAAAATGATATCTTATGATCATCATGATTTTCTATGTTTAAAATGCATATTTCCAAAGAAAAATGTGTTTTCTTTTAAAATCACTTATCCTCTTACTTAAATTAAATGAAAAATGAGAAAAAAAAAGTAAGTAAATGAAAAGAAAGTAAAATGTAAATAAGTGAGTTAGTTTTATTCACTCTACTGATTTTAAACTAATTAGTTGAAGTTTATGAGTGGTGTTAGTAACTAGTTGATGTGATGTGATTTGGTTCAGTAATTGAGGGTATTCATAGAAAAATGTTCATTTTCAAGTAAAAAGACTAAACGACTTCTCAATCAAGCTTCAAAACGCTCACATTTTTGTACTTATGATTTGTTTCTAAAGAATAAAGGATGTTTGATTATTTTGAAAGATGATACATCTTAGTTTAGAACTACTCATTTCTCTTATGAAATTGAAATTGTGATCTAGATTGAATTTGAAGATACTTGAAGTAATTTGAAGTTTTTTGTGACTTAATATGCTTAGTTGGCTATATAAGATGATTTAGGCTCATATGCTTGAAAACCTAAGGAACTCATTCCAATAATGTTGTTTAGTAGGTTGAGCAAGTTTTGCCATACTTCTAGGATATTTTGAGACTGATGATGGATTGATTTCATTAATGATAAAAATAAGTACCTAACTTAAAAGGAAAAAGAACTATCGAAAGATCAAGAGAAGAAAAGCTTTTAAACAAAATAAAAAATATACAAAATAAAAAGTGTAAAAACTTAAAATAAACTTAGGAATATAAAAACAATAATGAAGAATGTAATAAAGAATGATGACTCTAAATAACTAAAACAATTCACAGTAAAAGTGTTAAAAACTTTATTTTTGTGAAGGCTAACTAATTTTTCATAGAAAACAAACCTAAAAACCTCAAAAAATCAACCAGTATAACTATTATAATGTAATATAGAAAGTATAAATCCAAGGTTAATTCACGGGGACTATAATTATTAAAGAATTCCTACTCTAGTTATCTAACCTAATCAACAGTTGATTGATTGTTTAATGAATTAGAATAACTAAAATAACTAAATTTAACTTAAAAGATAAACTCATAAAAATTAATAAGAAATCCTAAATTTTGATCTAAATATTTGTATTCATCACTCAACATTGAATTAACAGATTCTCTAAATTATTTTAGATTATAGGATCCTAAAATTAAATTATGGTCTATTTTGAATTTTGTAATGCCTGGCCAATTTGATAAATTAAGCAAAATTTCTCTCTATCTCAAGATATCAATCCAATATATTAATCTGTTTAATAAAACCTATTGATTTGATTAAGTTCACACGTAATGCTAACATGTATCCTATCTCTAGGTCTTTATGTAAGATGTGTCACTTATGGATTGATCTAATCATATATTTGATTTTTCATTCTAAATATATGAAATCACATAATTGGAATTGATTTTTATTTCCATAAAAATAAAAAAAAACATTTCTCATTATTGCATAAGTGAATTTAAGAGAAATATGAAAATTCAACATCAAATCTAAGGAATAATGTAATAATACAAGCTAGGGTTCATAAAAATATAAATGCTACAAGAAAATTAACTCCTACACATCATAAATACAATAAAAATTATATTAAGAAGAGAAGGGATAGAGAAGCTCATGGTCTTAATGCTTAAATGTCTTCACTTTTTAATAATTCTTGTTGGAAAATCCACTCTTCATCTTCAATTATTTGTGTTTACATCTAATTTTTTTCCTTTAATTTTTCTTAAATCCTTGTTAAAACGATCTACAAATGGTCTATTGACTTTTATCAGCTATTAGGAGTCTCCAAAGATTAATATTTTTAAGAAAATACCTAAAAACTAGGTCAAGACATAAAAGAGCCCAACCTAGTCATGGCCTAGTTCACAATCGTGAGTTAGGCCATACACCCTTCTTCTTGTAACCTAAAATTTGAGCTTTCCCTATTTCAGCTTCTCTTGATCTTTCCTGATGCACTCTCCATCACTTATCCTTTGACCTTGATATTTGATTGTAGACTTTATAAACTTGATGTTGTAACTCTTGAAATTGATTCCACATATCTTCTAACCGCACAATATATTTAACTGATCCCCAAAGTCCAACAATATCATGAATAATCATCGAAAACTACTTAAATAACATCTTATGTAAGAATTAATCAATTATGCACATAAATCACAGAGAATTTGCCCTCAAATCTAGGACGATCATTAAGAAAATGTGCCTAAAAGATGTATAATTTGTGTATTATCACACTCTTATATTTTTTTACAAATGAACCTATGTTATTATATCTACCAAAGCTAAAATTGTTTGCCTTTCTTCCTACACTACTCCTATCATCTTTGATACTATATATAACCTAAAAAGGAAAGCTTATGATTTCAATATGTCATAAGTAGATTTGTGTAAGGAAACTTAAGATGGATTTCTAATGGATGATGTTTATATTTTGCCTATATGTAATAAAATTGTAAGGATTTATTTTTGTATTTTCAAAAAAGAATGTTGTTTTAGTAATTTTTCCTAGCTATTTAATACCTTTGAAACTGTGGTAGTTAATTCATCATCCTCATCAATCTAAGTACAAAACATATTATTAATCCGAGTTTCAATGATAAAGGAGAGAGCAAATGATATATCTCTAATTAGTGTATAGATTGGGCTTAAGTTGATTTAACATGAATTCCCAATCTTCTTTAAGTCTATTGGATTCATGCCTATATAAAAGACATAATTACTTGATTAGGGTAAGTTCATTAAGATATCATCCATCCATATAAACAAATGGAGTTTAAATATTCCATCTAATAGAATTTTAATCCAAATTTATTAAAGAGACTTAATGTGTAACTACACTTGTTAAAGAATTTTCTGTAGAAGGAAGAAACCCCCTGTTAAATTCCCAAAAGCACTATCATTAAATTTAGTTAGATATTTTTTCGTATATTTTTCACCCTTTTTTTCAATAACTTAAAATTTTGTCTTTACTGATAACCCTCTCGGCCTTTGAAGTTGTCATTATGGATCTAAAGACTTGGGATCAACTTGATAAGCCAACCATGAATTTAGTTTACAACACTAATAAATGATGTTTATTAATAAAAAAAGAAAATATTATATGATTGTAACCACATTTTTCCTAAACAAAAGAGACAATTTATGTTGCAATTTTATAACATTGTTTAAAAATATATATTGCTTATGGGTTCACCCACATTTTTCATAACTACAATAAATATAAAAGGAGATCATATTTCCTATACAATGTTAAATCATAAAAGTATATTAATATTTTATTTTATCATAAGTTGTCACCAAATTATAACCCAAAATGATGGATATTTTATGAACTTAGTGGTATGTGTATAAGTCTAAATTTTCTTTTTTTTTTCTTGCTCCTTCTTATGTTCTTAATCTTACTAATTTCATAAATCACTCAACTTAATTATTGGATGCCTTCCACTTTGTTTTGGTTTCTTACTCTTACCTTGAGAAACAATTAATACAAGACTTTCCTAAGAAGACATGCAATTATGCCTTCATTAAATTGAAATTTTAAATATGTATATGTAATCTTGGCATTATTGAATAAAGTTGGAAGAGAAAGCTTACAAGCATTGTAGTTTTAGAGGCTGTCATTTCATATGATTTAGGAAATGGCCTCTTACATTTTTTGGCATTGTTACATATATTTTTTGATTTCATTCAAGTGACATGTTCTCTAATTCTTATTAATAGAGTACCATTCTTACCTTCACTAGACTCTCTTATTCTATTATTATTTTTCCTTCCTACTCTTTTTCTATAAGAAGTAGGTCTAAATAATGTCTCCAAATTACTTTTTAGGCACTATTAAAAACGTTTCAACTAAAAGTAGTCCTATGTCTTGCCAATAGAACCCTAGATAAGCCTACTTATTATAGTACTTATATATGCATTCTTCTAGATTTCATCTCCCCAAAACAACATTTGAAATGAAATGACTATAAGGGATATTACTTAAGTCACATTTTCCACAAGAATAACCCCTAGTTATAAGGTTAAATATATGATGGTCATCCATTTAGTGTTCAACTTTAAATTTCAGTTCACTAGAAAAAAAGTTCCAAATAATGATAGCCTACTTTTTATTCTTCCCTAGCACAAGTAGAATGTTGGGATAAATATTGTCATTATATGTCACATCCTTGTTTCTTCTATTGGAATCTTTTCATAATTAGCCTTCTAATGATCTTAAAGTAATTAAAATCAATGTTTCTATTTCATTCCTTAATTACATTAAAATACTCTACAATGTTTTCTAATAGTAATTCGTTATTATACATTTTATCAAGAGAATTTTGCACTATTTTCTTTTACAACTTTTCATAACTAGTCAAGTGCCTCCTTATTCATAATTTGTAACTTGCTCATTTGTATTTTATATCCTTATCGAGTGTAATCAAAACTACGTTTTGCATATGGTCTTTGATGATAAAAGATAATTCATATTGCATTTGTAAGTTTACCCATGAATTCCTAAAGCAATAACAATGATCATTTTATACATAATCATGCTTAAATATTTCATATAAACCCTACATCATAGGAATAAAACAAATTCAACATCAAATTAGGTGACAATTATATCAATAAAAACTTAAACTAGTTCAATATTTTATCTTTTGACTGTCACTCATGTGTGTTAATACTAGCAAATTTCTAGACACTTAAGGAGCCATTTTAAACCTTTTTTATTCCTAACTCCTATAATAACCCAAGAAAAAGGATGTATTTCATCATTTAAATCCCATTCAATAGCTTTAAGTAATTGCCTACCACATCTCATTTTTAAGTGAAAGCCATCTAATCATATAATAAGATAAAAATTATTGGCAAACCCAAACTTCACTGCTTACAAAAAAACATAGCATGAATCAAATATGCCTTCAAAAGATCTAACATAGAGTGAGTTATCTTGTTGTTCAATTAATTTTTCTCTTATTCTGGTCCTTCTCTCTTAGTAGAAAAAGCTAGAAATACCCAATCTCTTTTTAACGATTCTTTCAAATAACCCTCTTTAACCTAGAATAAAAACCTAAATTAGATTGTCTCTAAATTTTATTATATACTTTCTGGCAATCATATATATTAAATCAATCTTCTTTATTAAAGGTTATGCCATAAACATAGGTATCTTGGAATGTCTTCATCTAAAATGCTTGTCAATATTATGTAAGGCTTCCATGTATTTCCTTTGTATATTCCTTCTTGCATTTGATACAAGCTCTTGATATATTATTTTTAATATACCTATGATAAAAATCCATTTTGGATACTAATATTATTTAAATCCTTTTTAAAAATAGTTACAAAATAAAAAATCATTCCTCGCTTTGTTATAATTTTGGCATCCATATTACTTAAAACACCAAAACCAAAGTGAGAATATTTTTTCTTTTTACTCCCATTTTTTAAGCTTCCATTAAGGCTACCAATGTATTTATCATCAATTAATCTCATTATCCCATAAAAATATTTTATACCCATTCAAAAACATAATCGCATTAGATAATTCTTGTTTTATACCATATTTAAATTTTTTACTTGAATATACAAACAAATTAAAGTTTGTTTACAACTTATCACTTTCATTATATGTTATATATTATGAATTTGAAAAAAAAAGTGTAGGACATTATTTTTTCCCAAAACTAAAATAAATTGAATAAAAGTAAAAGTCTACTCTATGAGACCACTATGTAAGGCTTTAAGTATTACATAACTAGTAAAGTAAAATCCACAATATAACCAATTGAATCAAGATTGATTCAAGGCAACTATCAAAACCAATAGCAGAATTTGAATATTCATTGCATTGTTAGATAGATTTAAATTCAAGGATGGATAGAACCCACACAACTTAGTATCCTTTAACTTCCAGTACAGTTTCAACTCTCCACAACCAATAAAAAGAAGCAAAGTTTCCATACCCAACTTTTCTCGTATAAGGAAATTATATATTATATTTAACAGTATGCCTATGAACTCCAGCCTAGTTTCCATGTTACTCAGATTGAATTAAAAGTAGAAAATTCGAAGGAGGTTTAGTCCAGCTTGCCTATTACTAAGAGTGTAGGCTAATATTTTTATATGCTTTAATAGTTACTTTAATGGTTGTTTCAATAGTTATGTTAGGGGTTGTTTCAATGGCTATATATCTTATTGCTTTAATTTTGGTATCGGTGGTTGGTTTAGTGCATATTAAAGCATTATCATCCTTAATCACCTTGGCTAGTGTGTTTACTATAAGGTCATAAAGAGTGCATAGTTAAGGTTACCTTTCATCATCTAGATATACCTAAACTACCTTAAGTTTTCTTTTCTTATTATATTTTTGATAATTTTCTTACATCATTATCATCTTCAAGTTATCTTAATTGATCTTCAAGTAATTTACGTAGGAATCTACACATGAATTCCTTTTTTCTTATATACGATAAACTCTTAAAATTGAGTATGAAATCAATCAATGATATATCCATCTCAAAACCAAAATAGTCCTTTTACCCCCTTCGTATCTCATGTTTGGTGTAAACGTTTAACATCCATTATAAAAGTAGGTAAACCTATTTATATTTTTAGAACTAGTAGATATAATTCAACATCTAACAACATTAAAAAAAATAATTTACAGTATTAAGCAATTGTGAAATCTTAATCCTTAATGCATGAAAATTAATCCTCCATTTGGTCAGATAATGGAAAGAAGTTTTAGATGGTTAATGATGGCTTGAGTTTACTTATCTTAAGATTTGATAGTTTGATCATAGGTAACTTTTGAGATCTATTTTCTATAACATCAATCACAAGAACATAAAATATATGAATAAGTCTCTTCAATGAAAAAAGTGGCAATAGTCCATGTTTTCTGTCTCTATGTACAACAAAAAGAAGAGAAAGATATATGGATTCTAACTTTGTTAATATTTTTCTTACACTCATTCCTAAAAATATTTTTTTTAAAATCCCATCTTGTATCTCTAACGCATGGTTTTTAACTAACTAATATAGGTGGAATTTGATGATGATAAATATTTATTTTCACCAATTATAAACATGAAGATGAGATTGAACTAGAAAATTAAGCATATTAATAGAGAAAATTAAATTTTCAATAACAAAAATTGGAGTTTTCATGATACCTTAACATTAAGATTTGAAAAAAAAAAAAGAGGGGTTCAATTTTCATCCCTCCTATAGGCTTCAAATCAATGTGTATAACTACAAAAAAAAACCCTAAATCGTGATTGCAACCCTAGTTTTTAAAAATTTAAGAGTATAGTAAACATTAAAAGTTAACAAGTTTAGGATTTTTAGAATTTTAAGAATATATTAAACATCAAAAGTTAACAAGTTTACTTTAAATGCTTTATTTATCTAATAAGTTTACTTTACATACTTTATTTATCTACAATGGTGAACCAAATGAGATTTCAATTAATGTTTTTGATAATGACTATTGGATTCTCTAACGTAAAAATTAACTTATTTTATGCTAAAATCACAAAAGCATGGGTTGTAAATTTATAGTAAAAAATGGATATCGTCCTACAAGGATTAAGTTTAGTTACCACTCGATTCAAGTTAAACTTTGTCAACATCACAATTTTAAAAAACAAGAACTAAAAATTAACTAAGGTAAAACTACTTAACAATTTAAAGAACAAAGTGCAATAATTTGAGAATTCAAGACTAGAAATTTGGAATTACTTTTATCCTTATTTTTTCCCCTCATAGTTATTGATTCAATTATCCTTGGCCAAAAATATTTTAATTCCTGAGTTATCCTCTCTCTAGGTGTAACTAATTGTCCCTAGTCGAATAAAATATAATTAGTCTTGCAATCTTTCAATTTACAAAACCTTTCCTACAATTTCAACTAGATGTAAGGTAATCCCATAAGCAATCTATTAATTGAGTAAGATCTCTCTTTAATAGATTAATAAACCTAATATTTATAAGAGTATTAAATGCCAACTCTCATTGTATACTCAACACAAATTTTCCAAGGTCAATCTCTCGATTTATTATAAGGTGGAAGCGTAATAAATATCACAAACATCATTTCATTGAATCAGTAAAGTAGAGTTCACAAAATGGTTCAAAAAGAAATTCCAACAGGAAGTTCCAGCAAATCATACTATTAATAAACTCAACAACATCCCTATTATCCATGCAGGAAGATAGCGAAAGAAAAGAATAAATAAACTAGAAGAAGCTTGATGTCTTCTCTTCAGTCCCATAAGCAAGAAAATTTGGATAGTTAATGAGCTGCTTGATATTTTGATGTATGAACTTTGTTTCCACTCTTGGAAAGCTCTCCAACCTATTCCTTACCTTCTAGGGTAAGTATGCTAGTGATTGATGGCAAGTAGTAGGGTTTAAAGCCTTTAAATATGCCTAAAATCCTGAAGAAGAAATGTTCTTAGAAGTCTAAGTAATTCATGATCATGACACTGTTCCTTTTTGAGGAATCATCAATGTTGAGTCATGATTGTGACACTATCAGTGATAGGTCAATGTCCAAATCTCGCTGTCGTGATCATGACTGATTGTTAAGATTGTGACTTAGTTCTTTTCCTTCATTCTTTTACTTTCATCCTACCTTGCTCCTTCCTTCATCTTCCTATAGAACTCTCTTGCATACCTACACCATCATAGATCAAGCACTTGCCCAAAATCATTACTCAAACCCTTAGAAACTCAAACACAATGAAAAACTTCAAAAAAAAACCCTAAGTCTTGAATGCATCATAAATATGCAAACTCACATAGTAAACACTTAAAAAAAAGGCCTAAACACGTTATTATCAATGACAAAACATATTTATTACAATTGAAAAGATAGAAAAATGCAAGATGAGCAAGAACATATATTAGAGCTTAAATTTGATGTTTCATGAAGAAAATGAAAATGGTGGAAAAAATATTAAATTAAATATCAAGCGAAGTGAAGACAAGATCAAGATCAAGTCCCAAGTTAGGTAAGGTTGTTTAGGATCATTTTCAACTTTCAAAATGTAAATATTGTTTTAATCCTCTTAATGCTTTAATGTCTGAAACGGTTAAGAAAATATTAAATTAAAGATCAATATTAAGACCAAGCTAGGTCAGGTTGTTTAGGATAATGTTCAAATTTTTAAATGTAAATATTATTTTAATCTTCTTAATGCTTTAATGGTGGAAATTTCATACACATTGCTTAAATTTTAAAACATGCATAATGTGTGATAAATTAAGATATTTTGAATTTTTGTTTTTCAATTGAAGATTCATGATCAATAAATCTTTGTGGAGAAATTTCGAAACCTTAGTATTTTCTAAGAGAATTTATTTTAAGAAGTTTGAAAAACTTTAAAAAAATTTTAAGTTTTGAAAAGTTTAAAGAAGTGAAAAAAATTTCAATCCAAAATTTTTTTATATTAATTAATTGTTTTTTTTTTCTTAAAATACTTTGGGAATGTTTTGAAACTAGTGTAAATTGACTTTCAATTGAAAGGAATTATTTTTTGATATTTTGTGATGGTTTAAAAAATAAAAAAAATTGGAAATTTTTTAGATTAATTATTCAATCAGTCTAAGAAAAATGGTTGAATTGTGCAAAAATAGTGTAGATTGGTCAACCATCCATTCATTGGCCAATCTTATCTAGTGGTCCACTAGTTGAAGCCAGCTGCATATAACAACTAATTTTTTCATGTTTCTTATAGCTTTTCAAGTTGATGCAATGATAAGGTAATGTGTCCATCTTATTTTTTAACGTGGTAAGCCTATAAATACATGGTTAAGAGATAGTGGATGAAGTTGTTTGTTTTTGGATGAATTAAATAATTCTTTCATGATTGGACAATTATTAAGATAAGAATTGAAATTTGAAGGAGTATTTGTTGTGTTCATTATATTTTTCAAACCTTGATTTTTGAGTTAATCAAGCAAGAGATTGAGTTTTGTTTATTGTGGCATTAAGGTTAATTTTTAAGAAATTTGTTAACGATTAGTCTTCATCTTGAAGTGTTATTCATAAGGTTTACTATTCCCCTACTTAAGTAAGAGTTTTTAGGATTCCTCTTTACCCAATCAATAAGATTGTTTAGGATTACTCTTCACCCATTTGAAGAACATTATAAGAGTTTCTCTTCACCTTAAAAAGATTGTTATGTAGTGAAATTTTCAATTGGATTCCTGAAAAAGACAGAAGATAAGTTTTTAGTTGTCAGCCCATTATAAAAATCAGTTATGTATCCACTCTTTCCTTCACTGTTTTTAATTACTTCCTATTATAATTATTCTTGAATTGCTTGAACTTGAGTGACATTATTTTGTATTGCCATTGTCATCATCATCATTCTAGGTTAAATTGTGGTTAAGGATTTCATACATTGTAAAAATTAATTTACGTTAAATTTTAGAAATATTTAGGACACCTAATTCTCCCCCTAGATGCCATTTAGGGCTATAATTGATATCAAAGCAAATCTCACATATTTGTTTATAAATTTAATTAATGAATAAAGTTAGGTATAAAACCTTTTGACGCATTAAGTTTTTCATATGTCAAGAGGGTCAATTATGAATAGAGCACTATTTTTTTTTTTTGATGAAAATGATTTTTATATTGGAAAATTAAAATGACAATTTTCTTAATTGGTAAAAGTGTAGGCTTTGTAGAAATTGATTTTAATGGCCTTTTTGTTCCTACTAAAATAGTTAATTGCCAAATTCTTCTTAATGTAAATGAGGAATGGGATACTAGTAATAAGGAACTTGTGTTTATAAATACCAATACAATACATGTTTTATTTTGTACATTAGAAAAATATAATTAGGTTTCATCTTAGAAATCTTTAGAACATCTAATTCACTGAACTCCCCCTCCCCGCTCTTAGGAGCAGTTTAGGACTAATAAATAGTATCAAAGTGGATCTCATGCATTATTTATGAATTTAACCAATGAGTAAAGATCATTATGGAACCTTTGGATTCCTTAAGTTTTTCATCTTATTAAGATAGTCAATTTATGAGTTAAGCACTATTGTTTAATGGAAATAATTCTTCATATTGTAAAAATAAAATGAAAATTTTCTTAATGGTTAAAAGTGTGGATTTTGAGATATTATTTATAGTGGTATGTTTATTCCTACTAAAGTAGTTAATAGGTAAAACTTTTCCACAATATAAGAAGAATGGGTACTTATGTCTTTAAATAGAAATACTACACATATTTTATTTTATGCGTTAGATAGAAATGTATTCAATAAAGTTTCAATGTGCAGATAATTTAATACGATTTAGTGTAGATTAGAAGTTATTCATGAAAGTGTCAATCAAGCTAAAGAAGTGCTTTAATGTTTAAAGATTACAAGTTTAAAAAGATAGAATGTTTCTTCTAAGCATAAGGAAACACTGAAACTTTTAGAAGAATTTATGTTTGAAAATGAGAAATTTAAATATGATTTGCATGGCACAATAGAATCTATAAGTGGTTCTTTCTAAGCAAGTATAAGTATGAATTGTTACATGAGAATGATTCATTGAAAAAAGAGATTAATTATCGTCAATAAGTCTTTATCAAAATTCACTCAAGGGAGTGAAAAATTAGTTTGCATTTTAAGAACTCAAAAGAGCTCTAATGATAGGGATGGGACTCCCTAATACTTAAAGGAGTACACCTAATGTTAGAACAACTTTTGTGAAAGAAAAATCATTGCATGTTGAGCATTTTCCTAAATCCTAATAAGATCATACCACATCATCCTATAATTCCTATAAAAATGGAAAGTTTCATGAATTTATGCCTAGTTCAAAGTCTAGATCTAGAGTGCAATCTCATCAAAGTAGAAAAAAAAACTTAAATATTATGCAATTCACATCCTCACTCTTATCCATTTAAGACTACATCGCAAAGCCATTAAAAAATGCATAGCCACAACGATTACATACAACCTCATTCATTTAGGTCTCTTATTGTACAAAATTATATGATACATTCTCACAATATCTATATTAATAAACACAACCATAAGAACAAAAAATCTCAAATGCATATATCTCATATAAGATAAAATGCCATGACTGATTTTCATACTCTATACTTACACATACAAAACCATAGATATACACATCTAGGTCTCTCCATTACACTATGAGAGCATGTTATGGAAGAAAAACTTATAATGCATATATGCTCAAAAACTATAAAGATCATTATCATCCATACAATGTATACTATTAGGGATTAAATATATAGTATTTTTTAATGTTGTTAGATGTTAATTTAACCCTATTTTAGTGCTTAAATGTTTCATTTATGTGTTATTATATTTACTGTGTAGGAGGAAGCTTAAAGATGGAGATTGGAGTAAAAAGATAGAAGTTCTGTCAAAAGTCAACCATCAATGACACCCTGCCAAGATCACATTGATGGATCAACAGAGGGCCATTGATGGATGAATGGAGTGTCATTAATGGACATTATGGTGCCATAATTGAACGAGAGTAGCCATTTTTAACTTGAATCTCTAATATTCGCAGTTGTCTTTGTCCTCCACTTGCAGCTGCACCTTCCCTATATAAATGGACCCTTCCCAAATGTCTGAAGCACCCAGATGTAGAGCAAACACACATTATTTATCAGTAGTTTTTAGATCAATGAAATTTTTAGGTTGTTTCTATTTTCTTTCTTTTGTAATTTAAGATTTTCAAGTTGTTTAAAGTTCTAGCAGCTTCATGCACATAGTTCTAAATTATAATACCATCTGAGGATGTGATTTGATTCATTCTAAACTCTTTATTTCGTGTATTATTGTTGCTATTTTGAATTAATCAAAGTATTGTTGCTTAAATTATATTTATTGTGTCCCTTGATTAATTGTTCTGCATAATGGTTAATTTCAATTAAGTTATCATGCTAAATCTATTTATTGATGATTAATTGTGCTAATTTATTATTAATGCATGATTTATGAATTGATCTTTATTTATTGAATGCTTAATGCTTTTCATGAACTGGTCACTTAGGATATTGCCTTTAGATAATTTAGGATCTGACAGTCTCTACTTAAGTTATTAGAAAAGTCAATAAACAAAATGGTTTAAATCGATGAACTAACCAAATATTGGTTAATCATGAGGGTGTTAGTCTTAAATTAAGATAATTTAGGAATAGACTTCCTAAGCTTTAAGCCTATTACCTAAGTCTGAGGCATAACTAAACACTAAGATAGGACTAATAGAGATAAGTCAGTGTCTTAACCATAGCATTGCCTTGATTTTGAGAAGACCATAGATTAAGCATCACCGATCCATCAATTAAATCATCTACCACCAAAACTTAACTAAATAATTTGAAAAAATCAATCTGTAGTTCTTTTACAATTGATTGAAATTTTTATAGGCTTTTTATAATAGCTTTTCATTATTTATTTTCTTAAATCATAAAACTGAGTGTTCTTTAGATAATTGTAATTCGATTGACCTAGTACTTATATCCTATAAACTTTCTTGTTGGATCGATACTCAAAGTCTTAAATGTAGTCCACTTTATTACTTAATTCAATCGGTACGCTTGCCAAATGTTTGTCTTAAATTAATTGGTAAACAGTGCTTTGATACATAGATTAATTTGAGATAATTTTTTTTATGGCCAACTACAATCACACACATGGCATGATATTTTAAATGGCCATATGGTCAGATGGAAATGCTTTGTTTTTTTTCAAACAAAGGATGTTAAGAAAACCTCGAATAATATAGGTTGAGAAACGTTTAGGGGCTTACCTTTAAGGACAAAAATTCATGTAGGTACGTAGAACATGTTGATTTTCTTTATCTTGTAAGTCAACATTGAGTAGGATCAACTGTATATAAGCAATTGGTATTGCCTCTATCGAGTAAAGATTCAATAATAGTACCACTAATAACTTTAACAATGATAACATTTGAACTAAACAAACACATTATTGAAAAATATGAGGAAGAGAATGAGGTAAAAAATTGGAAGAATGTAAATAAGGTACATAATTGCATTTATATTGACCTTGTTTGAGAGAATTGACTTTGACTTACATATGTTAGGTAGAAAGACTAGTTGCACACATCTGAATTGGTGCCTCTTTTTTAAATTGGTATATGTTTTTAAAACAATTTTATGAATATTTTTCCCTTTTGAGTTGAAGTAGCATTTTGCAAGTTTCCTTTTCCTATATATTAAAAAAATTTATAAAATGGAAGAAGTGATGTTTAGATGATGAAAAAAATTCATGATGTATAAATTTAGGGATGTACATCATTTGGTATCTTTCAATTATGATGGAATATTGCAACCTAAATGGGAAAAGTCTAGTAGTTAAAAGCATCAATAGCTTATGCTCAGATCCAATTAGCATGGGGCACACATGGAATCCCATGTGAATCAATAAGGACCACCTTGCAATGCCAATTACTCTTGGGTGACTGTTAGCAAAGTAATACCATGAGGGAAGGGTGAAAAGAACCCCCATCAAGGAGTAAAATATAACTTATTACATCTTTATGAGAAGTTTAGTAATAATAGATGCTTTATGTTGACATTTGCTTGTTGTTTGTGGCAATGATTTGCCTTTGTATCATTGGAATTATTTTTAAATGATTAAAGAATTAAATAAAAGAAGGAAAAAGCTTAACGAAAAGAAAGAGGAGCATCCTTAGAGTAAAATAACATAATCAAAGATTAAAAACATACTCCAACCTCTAATTACTAAGAACAATTTAAGAATAATCTAAATTGGTTCTTTCAACACTTAATCATTCTCTTATCCAATTATAAGTCTACAAAATTAAAGTTCTAACTCGTCTACTCCCTTTCTTATGATGTCATGAGTTCCGCTCATTCCATATTAAGTATATAACAAGGCTAAAGTATACCTTAAAGGTTATATAATCACTTTTAGACATGTTCTAGAAATGTTCTGGATAGAAATATCCTAAGAAATGACATCCACCTAAGTTGTAGCCAAATAATTGAGACTAATCATTAGTAAAATAGCCTTCCATAGTTAAGAAGTATAAGAGCACTGAATGAAAAGGTGATCAAAGTCTCTAAGTGTCATATGCATAGTCAACAAGAAGGATTCAAGCCATTTCTCCCTTTGTATATACTAAAAGTAGCTAAACTTTGTCTAATTACGAACCAAAGAGTATGAGCTGCCTTAAGGCCTCTATATCTTAACCAAACCTCTTTATGCCATCCAAATTTATGTCACTCAACCCTGAATATTATATCATTAAAATTGTGTTTTTGATGTGTGATACATATTAGACTGGGGTTATACATAAGATAGGTAGAAGAAGTTGTGATACTTCGCTCTACCCATGATTCAAACTCCAGTGAAAAAATTTTTCATAAAAAGCATCTACAGATATTATAACCCCTTCATATTAGATTATTCTATACATTTTTCAATTATATTGATGCATAGATAAAGGGTGAGGAGGTATGGTTATAGCGATTAGGAGATAATTAAATATGAGTGATGGTAGGTTTCTTTAAAAATGTTTTGAAATTATTTATGCTTTTTTAACTTTGTGATAGTCCATTCATAATAATTGGTCTTATAACAATAAAAAATTAGTAGCTTTTCATTTCCTTCATAAAATTTTGACAATTTCATAAAAAGGGAGAGAATTATATTATGATTAATTAGGTTAACACGTTATATTAACCAAATCTAATAGATTTTATATGATTAATTGTATTTTTTATCGCAAAACATATTTATTATTATTGATTTAATCTGTTTCGATGTAATAAAAAATTACAAGATTTGAAAGAACACATATAGGGTTTAAAGTTGATGCTTGAAGCACATTTTAAAGCAAAGATCAAGTGAAGTAGAGATGAGACCGAGATTAAGTTTTTATATAGTTAATTAGGATTATGTTTGGTTTTTTAAATATAAATATTGTCTAGACCTTCTCAATGCTTTAGTGGCTAAATTTTTTTGTTTTGAAATTTAAAATAAATTAAATAGAAATGAAATTTTATCTTAGAGCTACACAAATGAAATCTATCCATCAACCAAATGGAAGGCAATAGTAACTATATGTATAATATATAGAATGATCTCCAATAATGTAAAGCAAACTGATTAAAGTAATTGTGGAGATAATCATCCTTGAGTTTAGTAATATTAGTTCCACATTGCCTTCCTTATCATGAATTCTAACATGATCTGATTTGATTTTTTTCAATATATGGCCTAAACAAATCATCATGTGGTTATAATCTCCATATATTAACCAGTTTAGGCCTTATTTTACATTTGGTGTCTCTTACAAATATAGCTTCTTCGATCTTATACACTATTTTTTTAGCTGAGAATTCCATGTTATCATCGTCTTTCCTATGTAGACTTCTATTCATTTTTAGCTGAGAATTCCATGTCCTAACTTGAAAAACTATTGATCACTTTTGATATGAAAGAGTTAGTTTGAAAATCAAGTGATTATACTGGACCAATTGGAGTTGCTACTTTATAAGCCAAAGAGAGTTAGAATTAGGTTCCATAAATATGATGAATAAATATTTTTTAAAAAGAGATGGTGTACTTATTCGTTAACATTTTGACAGGGCTGATAATTTCTTTTTGTTGTAGTGAATTTCAATGTATCCTTTGTTCCAAATCTCTTCTTTAATATTAGCTAGATAAAAACATTGAAAGGGATAAGATCTGAGTTCCATACAATTTGATTCCATTATAATATGGTTTGGGGTCCTAGTAGTAATGCTTTACAAGAGAAAAAGATGGTTTTTCATTAGAATTTGTTTATATGGTGGATTAGTGTGTTAATATGAATGTTTCAGATAATAATTACTCGCTTAGGACATATTTTGATGTTATTCTAATGTTATTATTAGTGATCAATTGTTTTGATGTGATGTTTTTTAAGTTTGTGTAAGAATTCAATCTTAACTATATGGGTACCTAATACACTTTTAAGTGAATTTTGATTAGGAAGCCAAGAGGAGCAAAAAAAAAAAGCAAAGAAACCAAAGACCATGTCACTAGGGTGACCAAAAACTACCCAAATATCCTTGTCACAATAGGGACTTTTCAAGCCATTAGGTTTTGTGCAATGGTGTGTTTAATGACTTTTAATGCTATTTTGGGCAAGCAAAGATGTAAGAAAAACTTAAGAAACACCATAATGAGTTTAGACAACATCCAAAAGAGGAAAAGAAGAGATTTTTAATTGAAAAAAAAAGAAGAAACTCAAAATCAAAGTGGAGACATCATGATTGACCAAGTTCTCTAGATTTTCCAACAAAGAAGCTTTAAGCTACATCTACTCTTCTTATATTCTATTTCTCTCCTTTGAATGTTTAATCTAAATAATTGGGTGCTGAACATGATTAATGATTGCCAAAACTATTTTAGAGTTTGTTATTGAATGGTTTTTACAATTTTTATCTTATTGATTTAATACATGAATGTTTGTGATAATTTTTGAGCTTATATTTAATTCTAATTAAGAGATTGGGTTGATTTATTTGAGTTAGGTTGCATAATAAGAGTTAGTAACTTATCAAACCTGAAATTATCAAATTGATAAATAATTGAAGAGAGTTCTCGACACTTGTAAATTATGGGGTTGCAATTCAACTTCTATCTATTTCAATTGGGAATACTTGATTAGATCTTGGGAGAGGCTAATCAAAACATTGGACATTGAGGATCAAACATAGTTAAATCAATAAGGTAAAAGGAAGATAAACAAGGATAGAATAACCCCTAAGTTTCCATTATTGAGTAAATTCATTATTTTTCTTTCTTCTACATTTTCATTCATTAAATTTTTTTTTAATTCAGCTTCTATATTTTTGGTTTAAATAAACAAAGTAAAATTTATATTTTTAGGTGTCTATATTGAATCCTCGAGGAAACAATAAATGTTATATGATAGGCTATAACATGTATACTTGTAGTGTAATATAAAACAAGCTAACAATTTTTTGGTGTTATTGTTGGGGATTGTGATTGTAGCATCTTCTTTAATTTAAATTATTTTTATTTAATTATATTTTTATATTTTTCTTATTTTAATGTAGTTGCATGAAAACAAGAGTGATTAAGAGCTTAAGTGAGCTTAAGGACAGAGAAATTTTAGATATCACCAAGCACCAAAGGGAACTTTAAAGAGTGGAGTGCTAAGAAGCTATCAATAGAATAATGGAGGAAGAAAGGAATCAAGGAGAATATCAAAGAACTCTTATGGATTTCATAAGACCTGGCTTTAACACAAATCAATATAGAATTTCCAAACCCCTAGTGCAGGGTAATAATTTCGAGACAAGCCAACGTTGTTGAATATGCTACAAACAAATGTTCAGTTATACGATTTGGTCAATGAAGATCTGAATACACCCCTGGTCGTACGACAAATTTAAATAAAATGGAATGTTATAGGATGTTATGAAGATGAGACTGTTCTCATTCACATTGAAGGACCTAGCTAAGGCTTAGATAAACTCTCATAATCTCGAAAATAACACAACATGGATTAGCTAGTGTAAGCCTTTTTAGCCAAGTATTTTCCACTCAGAAGATGGCCAAAATCATCAAGGAGACAACAAATTTCCCACATAACAAAGAAGAATCCTTCTACCTCTTCTTATTCGGTGAAAGAAGTATAACATGGTTATGAGTTATGTGGTCAAGAGTCCTATGACTACGATGTGTTTCTTGATGGCTAGCTATGAGATGTAAACGGTAAATTACATGGGAGCATCACAAGGAAGATTAGGTAATAACCCTTACTCTAATAATTATAATTCAAGGTGGAAAAAAACACCTAATCTTCTCTTGAACTAAAATGCAGGTAACAATATAAGAGCCCAAAGGCCACTAAGTTTTC
>JAOXYD010018084.1:0-14758 GCA_028565735.1 Pinacopodium congolense
ATCTAGAATTGGCAGCAGTGATATTTGCTTTCAAAATTTGGTGACACTACTTATATGGGGAAAAATGTAGGGTATACACAGATCACAAGAGCTTGAAGTATCTTATCATACAGAAGGAACTAAATTTAAGGCAACGACGTTGACTATATTATTTAAGGACTATAATTGCATAGTTGACTACCACCTAGGAAAATCGAATGTGGTTGTAGATGCTTTGAGTAGGAAGTCTATCTCAACACTTTTATTATAGCAGAGTGGATGGAAGTTTTCACCAGATGGAGCTTTGATAGCTCAGTTAAAAGTGAATCCTGACTTGAGATAGATGATAGCTCATGAACAAAAAGATGATGCCAAGTTGCAACAAATTATACAAGAGTAAAAGAAGGGAACCAGATCGATTTTATAGTGAAAGATGATGGTAGTCTCTACTTTAAGAGTAGATTTTGTGTACCAGTAGTAAAAGAATTAAAGAAGAAGTTATTACATGAAGCCCATAATACTATGTTTAGCATGCATCCTAAGAGTAACAAGATGTATCAGGACTTGAAATAATATTACTGGTGGAAAGGAATGAAGCGTGATATAGTGAATTACGTGTCCAAGTGCTTGACTTGTCAATAGGTGAAAGCTGAACATCAACTCCCATCTGGCCTACTGAATCCCATTCCAATTCCACAATGGAAATGGGATAATATCACAATGGACTTTGTTATAGGCCTACCCTTTACATAAAGAAAACATAATGCGATATGGGTCATAGTGGATAGGCTCACAAAATCAGCTTATTTTATACTGATTCACTCTGATTATTCTATGAATCGATTAGCTGGGTTGTATGTGAATGAGATTATTCGGCAACATAGAGTGCCATTATCAATTGTTTCTGACCGAGACCCATGGTTTAATTCAAGGTTTTGGAAAAGTTTACAAGCAGCTTTGGGTACTCAATTAAGCTTTAGCATAGCCTTTCACCCACAAACGGATGGGCAATCTGAGAGAGTTATACAGGTGCTAGAATATACGCTTAGGGCATGTGTTATGGATTTTCCGGGTAGTTAGGATAAATATATATCTTTGATGGAATTTGCCTACAATAATAATTATCGGTCTAGTATAGGCATGGCATCATATAAAGCATTTTATGGTAGATAATGTAGAACCTCAGTTTGCTGGACAGAACTGACTAAGAATAAGATGATTGGGCATAACCTAATCAAAGAAACAAAATAGAAAGTGAGGATTATTCGGCAAATAATGAAGGCTACAAGTGATAGACAGAAATCATATGCTGATTTGAAAAGGAAAAATATTGAATATGCGGTAGGCAACAAGGTTTTCTTAGAAGTTTCGCCCTAAAGATAGGTGGTAAGATTCAGGAAAAAGGGAAAACTTAGCCCTAAATTTATTGTTCCATATGAAATCCTTGAAAAGATTGGACCAGTGGCATATAAGTTAGCTCTTCCTATGGAACTATCCAAGTTGCACGATGTATTCCATGTTTCAATGTTATGGAGGTATCGATAAGATGATTCATAAGTGTTACCTTTATAAGAGATGAAGATCTAACCGCATTTTTCATATGTTGAAGAGCCAAGAAGATTTTAGCTAGAGAAGTGAGATAGTTAAGGAATAAGCAAATTATTATTGTAAAGGTGCTCTGACAACATCATGGCACTGAAGATGCAACTTGGGAACCCAAATCGATGATGAAAATTCAACACCTATAGTTATTCACTACAAGTATGAATTTCGAGGAAAAACTTCTTTTTAAGGGGGTGGTAAATGTAACACCCCAAAATATACCATAGAAGTATGATAGCATCTCTAAGGTGCATCAATAAGTGAACATAACAAATAAATTAACATAAAGGTATCTAATGTAAAGGAATTGGATAAATGGGTAATCTATTCTTTTTGGCATGAACATACCCCGAAAATTTAGCCATATCATGGGATGTATAGCTCCAATTTGGATACTTTTAATTGGGCCTTAATGTAGAGACATAAAGCTAAAGCATTCATGAAGGAACATAATTTTTATTGTGCCTCTATAGTCTTCAAATTCACCTGAAGTTTCAATATGGCTACTGCCCCTATTTTCGAACAACCTATGATGTTTTGAGTATAATTCCCAATAAAATTAACCAAATTATATGAAATTTATGACATTAGAAAATTAAGACATAGGGGAATGAAATTGATTAATAATACTGTAGGCTAATATGGGAAGTAAAGGAAGAAGAAGGACCAATATGAAATTCTTTCAAAAAGGGACATATGGACCAATTAGATTAAGGCATATGTGGAACAATTGGATTAAGGCATGTGTGACCAATAATAAGAAAGTATGTGTGAGGGTATTGAAAGTTCTGTAATGGGGATATGAAGAGGGGGCTCACAACATTCTAAGTTCAGATTTTCTCCTCTCTATTTCATCTTCTTCATCCCATCATTTTTCGTGGAAATCAAGGTGGTGAATCAAGCAAAGCTAAAGAGGAAGGGAAGGAAAGGAAATAAACGACCCAATTTGTCATTTTAAGGTTTGTGAATTCACTTATTTTTATGTGGACTTGTTATAGGATGGTTCTTTGGTGTTATTTTGGATAGAATTTGTTGAATATGATAAGAGAGTATTATGTAGTGGAATTCTATGCAGGAGTTTCTTGAGTCAGTCACGTTGTTTGAGTCATAACAAATACTACAGAACCCCAAACTGTGTGATTCTAGTTTCATATGAAACCTAAGACATAGTTGTAAATATCTCTAAAAGGTACTTTGATTTAATTCTAGTTTTATGACCTTAGAAATTGAGGTCAAAACAGAAAACCTGATACTGCCCCTGTTTTGAAATAGTTTGTGCTATTTTGTTCATATCTCATGATTTCAAATTCCAAATGGTCTGATTATTAATGCTATTGAAACTACATACAGAGGAAAATGCATGTCTAGAAGACTTCAAAATCCAGTTCTAACTTTTTCTATATGCATATTAAGGAATAAATAGTGGTTTGAATGAAAAGAGAGTCTGTCCCAACCATAGTATTGCTTTCGTTTAGCCAAATCATTTTGAATGAGCACCCACACTTTTGAATGTACATGAAACCTTTCAAACACTTCAAAATAAATACAATCAGCTTTGTCATGTGTGAATTGAGTGATTGAACAATGAAGTTTAAAGATTGAGCATAATGCATTACAAACATATATATTGTTTATAACATGAAATATATGTCATATGATTTATTGAGATATGAATTGTGATTAATATATAGGGTTGTGAAATTTGCAATGGCTAAAGGAAATGTTATGATGCCTGCCCTATTATCTTAGTTGTGGATAGATAGGCATGCCTATAGTGTTACAGTGCAGCTGCTACAGTATGACACCACTGGTGTCTATAGTTTGATACATTCAAGTATCCACAATTTGATACCTCCAGTGTCCACGGTTTGATATCTTCAAATATCTATAGCACCCATTATCCACACCCATAGGAAATGTGCAGGTTTGACACAGAAAAAAAAAAAGGAAAGAGATATAGATAAGAAATAGAGTATGATAACATAAATAACCGTATGAATTGGCATTTTTATTCATATTGATACATGTAGTGAAGCATATGTATATTCTTTATTTGATTAATTATGCCATTCTTATTTATATTTGTGTGATGTTAATGAATGTATGTACTTTGAGGATGACTTCTGTAAGTGGTCATCCAAACTAAGTGTTTCTCCACTAAGCTTTGAAGCTTAGCACAGGTGTTAATTCGTGTAGGTCCAAATCAGAAGAATGAGGTACAGGGAATATCTGCAGGGACCAATGCCAATTAGTAGAAGAAAAAGTACTTTGGAAATGTGTTTTTAGTAACATATTATTGGACATGTAATGGTTAAAGGAACTTGTATGTTTTCTTTTGGGTTATCATGTAAATGAACATAAAAATATGTTTTTACTGCTATTAAAAGACCATGTAAGCATTAGTTGGTTAACTTATGTGTAGATGATCTTATGTGTGGATGGTTATAGGTTCCATATAGGGGGTGTTACAAGGTTGATGTGAATAATTGGACAAATGTGCAAAAAGATCAAAGAAGGACACATTTTTATACCTATAATGGCACCCTGTGTAGCCCACCATTTAAGGCCTGCAACCCACCATTGAAGAAGTCAGATTTTATAAGCTAACGACAAGCTATTCATCGTATAACAGCGCCATTATAGATCGATAGAGACCGTAGTTAAAAGGCGCAGACACGTTTTCTCAGCAGATTCTTTAACAATTGCAGCTTGTCTTCTTCCTCCACTTGCAGCTGCTCCAACCCTATAAATAGAGGGCCTCTCTAAACATTCTAAGCATGAAATTTAGGAGTAAAACACATTAGTTTTAGTTAGTTTTTATATCAATGTAGTTTTTAAGTTTTTTTTCATTTGTTTCTTTTGTAGTTTGAGTTTTTCAAGTTATTTGAAGTCCCAGAAGCTTCATACACGTAGTTCAAAATTAGAATACCATCTGAGGGTGTGATTTGGATCATTTTAAACTCTCCATTTCGTGTATTATTATTGCTCTTTTGAATTAATCAAAGTATTGTTGCTTAAGTTATATTTTATTATGTTTTTTGATTAATTGTTTTTCTTAATGTTTAATTTCAGTTAATTTCTTTTTATTTGATTTTTTTTTCTTTGCTTTTTCTATCTCTTTTTTTCTTCTTTTTTTTTATATACATATATGCATAAGATTAGAAATCAGTGAAGTGAATTATGGTCACGTATTTAATCAACTAATTTATTTAATTATTTATTTATTCTAATAATAAAATTGTTTTAAAAGAAGTTACAAAATTATTCACTAAGTTGCATTTTATATGTGGAATATCATTTTATTAATCAGGTATCCATTATCCAAATTATGAAATGAGTTAAAGGCACTTAGTCATTAATAGTCACAATTAATTATATAACATTTAAAATTGTCAAAATTAATTGAATTCAAAGAAAACATGAACAATAATAAGCATCAAAATCGAAAAAATATTCCAGTGATTGACGAAGACAACCCGTTAGTGGTTATCTTTAAGATTATGTATATCTATTAAATGATTTTTTATGATCTTGTTATAATCTACGTGATTAAGAAAATCTAACATTGGTATCAGAGTAAGTTTTACATATATGCATGATATGATCCTATGATTATTTTGAGATAAATTATGATATGTCTATAAATATTCAAGATTGCCATGAAGTTGTTTATGTTTTATACTAAACGTAAATATGATGTTTTTTTTTATGTATCCACGTTTTGTTTTGAATTTTGTTTGAATTCAATGATATTTTGTGTAGTTTGTTATAATTGGTTTACTTTAAGCCTTCTCTATGATTTTTCGTTTTCAATTCGCCTCTTCTGTTACCAGATCTGAAACAAAACTTACACAAGTAGTTTTTATAGGTTGTGATTTGGATTGCATAGTTGATGGTTTAGAGACCATTGGTGGTTATAAAAAATTAAAAAAAAAAGGAACCGAAAAAAAAAACGCAAGAAAAGGGAACCACGATGGTCATGTTTTTGTTATTTTTGTCAGAGACATGTGCAGCGTTTCACATGTCCAACATTTTTTAACCTTTTTAAAGTTCAAACATGATAGACATGAAATGTTTGACAATATATGAGAGTAAACTAAAGAATGATAATGTTTATTGAATGGGTTATGGCTTTGGGTTTCTGTGATCCAAAGTGTTAAAAGCTTTTGGGTTGTAATAATATGTAGAGAATAGGTTAAGGCTTTGTGATCCAAAGTGTTAATAAGCTTTTAAGCTGTAATAATATGTAGATAATGAGTTAAGGCTTTGTGATCCAAAAGTGTTAATAAGCTTTTGGGCTGCGTAACTCATGTTGCTTTAGATTTGGATATAGAGATGAGGCTTAAGGCCTATTTTGATTTTTGGACTAAAAGTTAGACCTTAGTTAAACTTATTTGATTATTTTAAATTTGGGTTGCTTAAGGCCCTAATAATCTAATTAAGAAATTAGTTTTTAATTAATATAAACTAATTACTTTATTTACATAATTAGAAATCAATTTTCTAATTTATGTAAATTAATTTATCTAGTAAATAAAATTTAGAAATAAGTTTCTAAAAGAAAATAAAAGTAGGAATTAGTTTTCTAATTAGATTAAAAAATTATAAATTAGTTTTCTAATTAAATTAAACTAATTTTTTTAGTTAAAAATGAAATTAGGAAGAAGTTTCTAAAACCAACAATATTAAAAATGAGTTTTCTATTAATTATTTTAATGAATTAAAAATAGGAATAAATTTTCTATTTAAAATCAAACTAATTTGTTTAGTTGAAATTATAAAGGAGTTCCATTATAAATTAGTTTCTAATTAAACCAAAATAAATTAATTAGTTCAATTATAATTTAAAATTAGAAATAAGTTTCTAATGCAATTTAACTTATTCATATTTAAATATGATTAGATTAGCAATATGCTTCTAATTGATTAGAAATTGACAGCATAATTGGATTCGTTCAAATTGTAAATAAAATTAAAATTGATTTCACTCTATGAGAATGAGTTTGCTATGTGTTACACAAAATAATTTGTTTATTTTGTGCTTTATAGGTTTTTGCATGTACTCTTCTGATTCCTGAAAATTTGTTTTTTAGGAAGATGCATATTATAAAGAGAACACCCAAACTTATTCGATGTGAGGCACAGAAGAGCCGTATTGGTCGCATGTATGCACAATTATGCGTTTAATGCTCGATGAAGATCTAACATAGCATGTTATTTTAGTCAATAACATGATGCAAGAATTATACTTTGGAGGTTGTCTAACTTATGTAGACATTGAAGTAAAGTATATGACTTTGCTTGTAACATTACCTCAAACCTATAGGCAAACCATTAAGAATGCTCTAGAATAAGGAAACGCCTAGTGAGAAGTCTTATAATGCTTTAGTGCTAACATTTATTAAAGAGACTCGAAGAAGGGAGTTGATTAGGACTTTGTACCCTACAAGTGTTCCAATGGAAATAGTAGGATCCATTGCTTATTAAGCTTCTCGCACATTGTTACGCGAACTTGTTAACTTTTTTCCACGTAGGGTTCGTTATTTATAGACTATTCGTAAGTTGGAAATTTGTAAGCAATATGTTGTTTTGTAAGAACAAAGTCTTAATATTTATGTAATATGTTTACATGTATTTCAAATAGGAATTCATCTAGAGTAAGGTAATTAGGATTTGATTGTTGTATGAATGATGATTAAACACATTAGTGGAATTTTGATTTCATAAGCAATTGTGATCCAATTATTTACTCTAAGAACGATGAATATGACATTAATGTGCACATATATTTCTTTCTTATTATAGAAACTCAGTTTTTTAAAATGGATATTGCTTCAAAAAATATTATTGATGAACTAAATAGGGGTGTGAAACTCAATAGTGACAATTATGAAATCTGGAATATGAAAATCTAATATGTGCTAAAGGAGCTCTTGAACCATTAAACCTAACCATGGAAGTTCCTAAGGAGGGCACTACAGCCAAACATAAGAGGAACCATGATGCTTATGAATTGTGGAAGAAAAATAACTCTTTGACTCATATTACATTGCTGAGTAGCATGGATAATGATATCAAGCGTGAGTTTCGAAAACATGAAACTGCAAAGTTCAATGACATGGAAGATCTCATTAACATTAATAAACTTCCCAATATGGAGTAACTAGAAAAGTTCAATGACTAAATCAGAAACTTACATAGGTGGAGGATTGAAGTAGAACAATGTTATCCTCTATAATTCTTATGGATTTGACATAAACTTCACATTGTAGTTGTCATGTATAGTTATGCTTTAAATAAAAATATTGGAAAAATATTCATCTTTTTTTATACTAACTTTATTAGTCATAATATATTTCTTAATGGCTTCGAGTATATTTGTTTTTAAGAATACGTTAGACTGATTGACACAAGTTATAAATGATCCCTACTTAAATCATAGATTATTAAAGTACATGAATATCACAAAATTCAAATAGAGATGTACTTAAAACATTTTTTATAATGATAATTTTGATCCTCTTATTGTAATTAGTTTCCTTATTGAGAACCTCTTTTCTTTAAATTGAATTCTTCAATGTTAATAATTTTTTAATCAAATCCCTTCAATTAATTCCTTTAATGAAAAGGTATATGTGATCCATTAAATCATCTTTTAGATGACATGACATACAAATGAAAACCATACCCATTCATGGATTTCCACTCATATGGAACTATAAAGAAAACCCTTATTTCCTTATTCTCTTTTATCATTTAAATTGTGAATAAAATGAGAAAAAAAGGGAAGAACAAATTTTTGGCTTCAATTTTTGTTATTGTGTAATAACCTATTTATAGGATTAATGTACAAAATAACTAAAACATATTTAATAAAATACATGTATATGGATAGTAATAGTGATGAAATGATTCTCTACAACAAACTTAGCTAATCTGATAGAACAAGGTGCAGCTGATAGCATATGGGTCAGGTATTATGATCTAAGCCAAGATGAAGATGCTGAAAAGAGAAGCCTAAGAGGAGATGAAGAAGTTAAAGGCCCAAGGATAGATGAAGAATTTAAAGTTCCAAAAGGGGAGGAAAAAGCTGAAAAAGAAAAGAAAAAGAGAGGCTCCAAGCTTAGTAAGGTCTAATTAGCAAATTAGGGTTCATCAATCATCAATCATTTCCTTCTAGGGATTTTATCATGCCCCTACAAGTTGGCCAATACACGTTGTATATAACTCCCAGCTTGAGGAGCAAGGAGTGAAACAATGAGTGAGGAAGAGCTTTAATGAAGATGTCAATGAGCTAGCCACTAGAAGTAATGAGAAGGAGATGAATAAGGCTAGATTGAGGTTTTTCAAGAACAATGTGGTAGTCTATATCGATGTGCTTTGTTCATTCGTGAAAAATGGGATTTTATACAATATGGATGGCTCACTTGTTATCGCAGTAAAGGTAAGCAGGTTGGGGGTGAGCAATATTAAGATCATGGAGAAGGAACACGAGCCACTATAACTCACAGATGGTGGTGGCAAATGCCCAATATTATTCTTTAGATAAACTCTTGGAAATGGTAAGTTACTTCTTGGACTTCTAAGAGATTAAGGAAGTACTAAAAAAAAGTATAGTATTCGGTGATCGATTTTCGAGTGTCTAGACAAGTAACCTAATCGGAGTAAAAAGCTTTGAGTTGAAGAGGTGAATCACTGGGAAACAAAATGCCTTGCCCAAGAGATCCTTTAAGATAGCGAAGAACCCAAGGTGTGATCTACATGTGAGTGGTTATTTGGTGATTCATGAATTGAGAGAGTTGTTGTACGACAAAACAAATATCTAGTCAGGTTTAAGTAAGATAAATAAGCTTCCCAATTAAACACCAAAAGAATGTAGGGTTGGAGATGGGTTCAACTTCAGTCTATAGCCAAGTGTTTTAAGCCATGAAATTTAACAAAGAATTAAAGTGTAGAAATCTTGTTTCTTGAAGTAGATTAAGGTTGTATTTTTACTGATAAAGATTGATGTCAGAAGAGAATCGAGCTAATTTTAGATCCATAAAGTATTTGTCAAACCAAGGTCTATGATTTTAAAGGTATTATCTAAGAATTGTTTGGTAGACAGGATGAGCTCAAGGAAGTTTCATGCCAGTAAGACATTATCTACATATATCAATAAGATGATGAAGCCTACAAGATCTTTTTTTATGAACATAAAATAGTCTGAAGTGGATTGTACAAACCCACTGGAGATAAATGCCGAGGTAAGTTTAGAATGTCATTACATGCTTACTTGCTTAGTTTGTAAGGACTTTTCTTTAGATGACATATCATATCTATGTGTGGTAGGTAAAGTTTAGGAGGAGGTTTTATATAAACCTCTTCATATAGTCCCCACGCAGAAATGTATTATTGATGTCTAATTAATGAAGATGCTAGTTTTTAGAGACTACTATGGCTAGCAACACTCAAATGGTGGTTTCCTTAACCACTAGGGAGAAGGTTTCATTATAGTCTAAGCCTTCTTGATAAGTGAAAACTTTCACAATGACTCTACTCTTATAACATTGGATACTTCCATCGACAATAAATTTGTGCTTGTGAACCCATTTGTAGTTAATGGCCATCTTTCTTAAAGGCAAGAAGGTGATTTCCTGTGTTTTATTTTCTTCTAAATCTTTCAGTTTCTCTTGCATAGCTTCCCTCCATTCCTTCTATTAAATTGTTTGTTTATAAGATATAGGTTCCTTAGAGGAAATGAGAGTGGCTAAAAAAACATGATGTTGGGGAGATACATAGTTGTAGGATATTACTGAAGAAAGACTATGAGGGGATGTATGAAGAAGTGTAGGATAGTCATAATTATTAAGGTAAGATGGAATTTGGATTGTCTTGTGGAATAAGAAAGAGGTAAAGAAGGTGAAGATGGCGATGGCATGAAACGCCTTTGATGTGAGGTGATAGAGAGTGGGTCAATAGATGGCATGGGTCAGAGAGTGGGTAGAATGTGAGGTGCAAAAGGTGAATCTTCAAGTAAAGCCAAGAAAGAGAATCTATATATATATATAATAGGACATCTTTGGGTGTCAAAAATTATCTATTATTGAGATTAAACATCTTGTAACCTTTAGTACCGAAAGAAAAAACAAGACAAACATACTTTCTTACCCTGGTGTCAAACTTACCTCTATTTGCATATTTAGTCAAGGAAAAACAGAGGCATCCAAACACTTTTAAGAGGGTTAAATCAGAGTTAGCACCAAACATAATAGAATAAGGTGATTTGTTACCCAAAAGAGGGGAAGGAACTCGATTTATTAAGTATATGGCATATATAGCATAATCTACCCAAAAAAATAGTAGTTAAATAAGCTTGTATTTTCAATGCTTTAGCTATGTTTAGGACGTGTTAATGCTTCCTTTTGACTTTACCATTTTGTTATGGTGTTTTCACATATGTGATTTCATGCAAAATTCCTTTCTCTTTATGAAAATCTATCATAGCAAATTTCATTACATTATCACTGCAAATACTTTTATTAATTTGTCTTTCAATATAGGCATAAAAACTCTTTATCAATTCTCTAATATCAATTTTGTGTTTCAACATGTATATCTAAGTCATTCTGCTATAGTCATCCATAATGGTCAAGAAGTATTTGTAGCTACAAATAGAATATGCATGATAAGACCATATTTATCTACATTAATTATATCAAAACAAGAAATATCAATTGATTTACTACAAGAAAAGGGAAATTTTTTTATTTAGAAAAGAAATAAACATCGTACTATTATGTGCATTGAAAAATAACGGAGGGATTTATTCTAGATAGAGTTTCTCGTCTTTGATTAGAAAGGTGTCCTAATCTTCTATGCCAAAGATTGTCTTAGTATGAGAAAGTACTACAAATAATTGGGCTAAAATCTGGAGTTGGTGAAGAGAGATAATATAGACCGTTGATTTGTTTAGCAAAACCAATCATCTTTAATGACTTGGTTTCTTGAATTCAACACGAGTCATAACTAAAGATTAGTTGACAATGAGAGGAGCTAACTAGTTTTCTAATTAAGATCAAATTAAAAGAGAATATAGGAACAAAAATCACATTAGTAAAAGTGAGATAAGAAATATTCACAGTTCCTATGTGTATGACTAATACAAATTCACCATTCGGTAATTTGACAATCAAGTTGTCAACTATTTTGCAGGTTACAAAAACACTTTAAGGAACATATTATATGGTATGTAGCTCTGGAATCAAGAATCTAGTTGGATGACCATAAAACAGAGAATGAATCAAGTTTGGATATATCTTTTTGACCAATGAATAGTATTTACTTGAGAAGTGACAATATATTTTCCTTTTGACTCATTTTCTTTATGTAGCAACTGAATCAAATTTTCACATTATTTTGTACTAAGATTGTGACTAAAAGTATCCTGGGATGAATCATATGCAACAAAATGAGCATTAACTTCTACAGAAATTTTATCCAGGTTAGATTCCACTAAATTGATTGCTTTATATCTTCTTGAATTATTTTCTCTACTCCTCCGACTATTTCTCATAGTTGAGGATAAGTTCGGAAGGAAACCATGTTTTCAGTAGCATTTTATTTCTACAGGTCCAATGTTTCCATAAAAGGTGTAAATAGGTTTTTTGTTTTGTTGATATTTCCTTTTAAACTTTATCTTGGCACACGCACACACAAAAAAGGCTTGTGATTTTGTGAGAGGTGAAGATAATGAATTCTATAGGGTTGAGCAACCATGGAAAAGGCCTTCTTAATGTTACGTAGTGCATCCATCAGCATAACATGAGATTTGATAGTGGAATAGGACCCATTTTGACCCCTAAAAATCTGATAAAACAATTAGCATCTTGGTAGGATTTTATAATAACCAAGGGGTCACATGAACATCGAAGTTGACTCCTACACTTAGGAATAAATCTGAGATTGAAAAACCATCCCATAACATTTTTAGGTGGGTATAGTAGTTTGAAATTGAGAGAGTATCTTGAAGAAAACTATAAATTTCTTCTTGTAGATCAAATATTTGAAATGAATCAGCCTGGTAGAATTGTCCTCCAATTCTTTCCATACATCTATAACTAAGTTAAACCATATTAAACTTTAAGCTATCGAGTCTGAGCCTAAGCAACTATGATAAGATCATTATGTTCAATCTTTCCTAGTAATCAAACAAAGGATTATTCTTATCCAGTATAGAAATATTGCCAGCAATAAGTCTGAGTTTGTTTCTTGATAATAATGACATACACATAAACCTAGTCCTTGAATAGTAATTGGTGCCATTTAATAAAAAATGGGCCATGAATGATAATTAGTGTCAGTTAGTAAATAGGAAACAAGAATAAGTTAGGGGTTTTCATTTAGATGAAGGTAGAAAGGGCAACTTAGGTGGTCTTCTAGTTTTAGGGTATTCTGACTTTGTTAGGTTTGATTTGCAACAATGGTAGCATAGGAAGGACCTGACATGATGAAGGAAAAGAGGCACAAGGAAAGAAAAAAAAGAGAGGAATAAGAAATCATAAATGTATCATGAAAACAAGACAAAGATAGTAAAGGAAATCTAAGGAAGCCATTGCAAGTATACAATCGCATAAGTGCTCTGAAACCATGATAAAAAAGAAGATGGATAAAATTTGTCTTTAATTTTTTATTGCTAAGTAATGACCTATTTATAGGCTTGATGTACAAAATAACCAAAAAAACAAATATAACAGAATATTGGTATATAGCTAGCAATAGTGAGGAAATGATTCTCTATAATAAGCTCAGCTAATCAAGTAGAGCAGTAGCCCTGACCACGGATAAGTTTTCAACCAGTTAACCGTCGGTTTATTAACCGGTGGTTAAGGTTCAAAAACCGTAACTGTAACCGTTATTAATAGTTTCGATTACAGTTAAACTAATTTAAAAATCGTGAACTGGCGGTTAAACCGGCAGTTTATTTACAGTTATAAACTGCCGATCAATTAATTAAAAATATTAAACAAATTTTAACTTTATATTAAAAAATATATGTCACTTTGTGTGAAATTTTGTTTAATAGAAAGATGTATTATTTTAAAAATGAAACAATTGTGGATAAAATATATTATTTAAGAGAACGAGAAAAAAAGAGGTGTAATTATTATTAAAAAATTATATTAATAAAAATATAGTTATAATTAAAAATATATATATATAATTAATACCTTATCAAGACTATATCTTAAAGAATGATCATAAAACCATATATGAGGAGCGTGGTCTTGAACCATGCTCCTCATGCATGGTTAAGACTATACCTGAGCACGGTTGTGCTTATGCACGAGAACCGTACATGAGACACGGTTGTGCTCATGCATGGGACAAGTACATAAGCACAACCGTGCTCATGCATAAACCATGCATGAGACACGGTCAACTGAGTGTTCATGCATGGTTTGTGCACGAGCACGGTTTATGCATGCATGAGCACAACCGTGCTCATACACGGTCAATCGTGCATGAGGAGACCGTCTCCTCATGCACGGTTTTAACCGTGCTCAAGAGAGCACAGTTAAAAGCGTGTATGAGGAGACCGTGCTCCTCATGCACGGTTAAGCATAGTTTTAACTGTGCTCTTTTAAGCACGGTTTCAGTTTCTCATGTTCTGTTGAGACCATATTCAAGGCACAGCCCTTATGCACAGTCTTGATAATACAGTCTTAATTTTTTTATAATTATAAATATAATTTATATAATGTTTTAAAAAAATTATATAAAAATTATTATAATTTATATATAGTTTTCATATATTTTAATTCATTTAACATTATATTTTTATGTCCAACTTATTATATTTGATATTTTTTAAAATTTTAAATTTAAAAATTTTAAATTTGAAAATAATAAAACAACGATTATAATTAAATCGACAGTTAAACCGTCGGTTAAACTGTAATTGACGATTTTCAAACCGTAAATTAAACTATAAACTGACGATTAAGTTAAAATTTATAAATTTTCATAAACCGTAACTAGCGGTTTTATTAACCATGGTCAAGCTAAAGAACGCACATCCTTTCCCAAACCCAATTTCTGGAAAATGTTTCTAAAAATAATATTTTTATTTTTATTAATTTATTATTATTATTATCAATTAATAATAATATTAATGAATTAATAACAATAATAATAA
>JAOXYD010018095.1:0-14758 GCA_028565735.1 Pinacopodium congolense
GTTGTTTCTCAACTTCAGTCTTCATCACCTTAAACTTATCAAGTGCTTCAGGCTTTTTTTTAATCAAGAAGACATAGATGTATCATAAAAAAAATCATTAATAAAAGTCATAAAATACCTCGATCCACAAATTGTGGGTGAGTAAGGATCAGAAATATTTATATGGATGATTTTTAATAAATCAGAACTATGTTTGGAAGTTTTATTTTTTATTTTGGTCATTTTACCTCTACAACAATCAAAATATGTCTCTATTTATGAAAAATTCAAAGTTGGAAGAATGTTATCCTTTATCAATCTTTCAACTCTTTCTTTAGAGATGTGACCCAATCTTTTATGTCATAACAAGTATGATTTATCCTTTATTAAAAGTCTCTTTGTAACAATTTTTTCAATTATGTAAGAAGTAAAATAGAAATTATCTGGAGTTAAACACATTCTATATAAATCATATAATAAGAAAGTTGTACCAATATATTTTTCATCATATGATAATTGAACAATAAGGTTATATATCATAAAACTGTAGCTTTCTTTATCCAAAACTAATACAAAAATTAAATTTTGTCTAAAAGATAGTACATAAAATGTATTATTTAGTACAAGCTCAAAGCCTAAATCTAAATTCAAACACACCATTCCAACAAATTCTATAGCTACTTCATTATTACTAACCATAAGCTTCAACTCATCCTGATTTGATTTCTTCTTTATTCTAAACTCCTGTAATGTGGAAGCAACATAAGTAGAAGCTTCATTATCTAGCCACCAAGAACCAGATGTAGTTAAAGTAACATTGGATTTATGAATAACGAGGGACAAAGAGTTACTTGATTGCTTTTGCTTATCTTTCCAGACTTTATACTCAATCAGTCTTATTTTCGGTGTCCTTTCTTTTTACACCAGTAACATTTGAAAACTTTGGCAATTCCTGATTCCTTGACGCCATTAATCTGACCAATACCTTTTGATGGAGGACGATGAGGAGATTTATCTTTGGATTTGAATGCCTTTGCCTTGCCCTTTGTTTGAGTCGTGACCAGTGCTTTCTAAGCTTTAGCATTTAGCTTCTCTTTTTGAGCTCCACAATATAAGATTAGGGTGTTAACATCCCAAGACTCACGCTAAGTAGAGAAAGCAGTAATCAGGTATTCAAATTCGTCTAGCAGTGTTAAAAGTATAAAACTATCAACGTTTCCAATCGAGAAATACCCATTGCTTCCAATTTCTTTTAGATGTCCACCATGTTGAGAATATATTGACAAACTCATCCTACCCATGTATAACTCATAGAGAATAATTGTTTTACTAGGGAAATAATTTAAGCATAGGGGGACGCGCACTACGTGTACAACACACTTGCCATAAGCTCCTTGGAAATACTACTTGGGATGGACTTTTTAATCGTGAGAAAAAGATATCATGTTTGTATGTTCCCAATTTTCATAAATGACCTTATTTGTCTCGAAGTTGCTAGAAGGATCAAGCGAACATGCTGACTCTTTTATCAAATCCGAATAAAGATTAGTCACCTATAAACCAAAATCCACATCCTCCTTCCATTTGTTGAGATTATTATTTCTTAGCAATTCAATAGTGAGGATACATCCATTTATTAGAAAGATGACTGCAAAATTAGATAATGTGGTTAAATGTAGGACAATAATTATACATAAAGTTATAAAAAAGTATATCTAGAATCCTATCCATATAGTATAAAACACCTGTGGGCTGAATGTATAACACATGAATAAGACTTCCAAATAAAAGTAGTTAAAATACACATCATCAATTCTTATGAGTATACTACCTGTGGGTGTATAGATCACTCAAGCAATTACTTTTCTCTACCATATACCTTTATGTACATCTCAATTTTCATACAAAGTAAACACCTATGAGCTGAATGGCTAAATAAAAAACAAGAGATATCTCCTAACTGCAAACAAACATGATCCTCATACTAACTCGAAAGGTTACTGTAGTGACTACATTCTTATCCGTATTTAAACCATTTCATCAAGCACAAGAGATACACATATATTTCATCTTCACATCAAACTCTATGGCATATATTATGTGATAATGTGCCATCATATGTTACAAGTAATTGTATGCAACTAAAACATGTCACAAAAGTAGTACTGAATGCATTATCTAAGTCTTTATGTTAAAAATTATTCCATGATTAAAATATTTAAAAATTGATTAGTTATTAAATAAAAAATAAAGTTTAATGAATAATATTATCATATTTATCTTCTTTAAATTGCATGAAAAATCGCTTAAAAATAGCTTTTGTAAGTATATGTACATTTTTCTAAATTTAAACCCTAGGTATTACTAATGTAATACTCTAAAAAATGCAAAACAACTTTATTTTAAAAATTCATAGGACCAAAAATATGATCTAAAAAACTTTAGGGACCATTCTATAAAAAATCTAAAAAGTTTTATTTTTTTATAATGGTGTCACATTAGTATCCCAGTCAACATTCAATCAGCAAAGTCAACAGATGACGTTAACACGCATTAGTAGCTCTTGGGATGATGTCATCATGATGTTAGCATGACGTCGACTTCCTCAGACCTCTCTTATGTGTGGGAGAGCATGTTCACTAACCCATACGGTCAGCACACTCGCTAGACGCATATCACGCGTCCTTTCATTATGGCGCGTGCATTCCACGCACACAACAATGTCACTAATAAAAACATGATGTGTGGTGCTCCTATCTCAGTCTTTAAAGTTCAATCGCATCTAGTTCGTTTTTTTGACATATGCCAAACATTCTTCCTCTCTAGCTGGCTTGTTTCACTTATTTCTAGGTTTTTTGGGTTATTCTGAATTGATTTTTTTGTAAATCTAGCCTAGTATTGGCTCAAACAACTCCTATACCTTATGTTTTTGCCATTTAGATGTTATTTTCTATATTATAGCATGTATATATCTAAAAATAAATTAACAAAAACAAAGATCTATAAACAAAAACAGTGTTTTTCATTTTTCAAATGAAGAACACAGATTGTTAACACAAAAAACACAAATATAGCTAGTTTCTGATACCAAATGTAAGTCGCTTTATGTTCAAATACATAAGCTAACCTAAGATCTAACCATATAAACATGTAATGCATAAAAATTCGTACCTAATTTTGTGTCCATTGCTCTAAAAATGCATAATCTAATACCGAATTTGCTATCTAAACATCCAAAATAACAACAAAATCACACAGAGACAGGAAGAGAGCATATATGCAAAATGCATATAGGAGAGAGAGAGAGTAGAGAGAAGGTAGAGAATTTTTTCTTTAGAGAGAGGGTGTTGATCGTTGTACTCTTTCTAATGCTTGGGTCTTATGATGACTCAAATGACTTGTTACCCAACTCTGTACATAATAAAGCAGGAGATCTAGCACTAAAACCTTATGGTCAATATTTTATTAGACAACTCTATCACAATCTAATAAACTATTTAGCCCACATTAATAGGGTAATATTTTCTCATCAGACATAATATTTATCTTATCATGGAATATTAATTCTTTTACCTTCGTCCAATCTTTTACCTTATTCCAATTGATTATTTTTACTTAATCCAATTAATGTTATCCAAATTAAATGCTGAAATAATTAACATAAACTGTAGTCTATTAAAATTATTCCAACAGGTGTTCCTGGAAACCTTAGTATTTTATGTCACATATAAGTTAGGGTTAAATTTAGAAGACCGGCTAGTTAAGGGATCTAATCTTAACATTTAATATGATCTTAAGACACTTTAATGTCACACAAACCAAGGATTAGTGAGAAAAAAAAGTTCTAAAATTCTAAATGTAAAAGTAAATTATGAATTAATGTAGAAAACAAAGATATTGTATTTGTAAACATTTGTGTTAAAGAAAATAGCGGTATATTAACATAAAGAAAAACTATACAAAAAATTAATAAATTTTAAAAGATATCAATAATTTAATAAAAGATTTGTCTCATATTAAACCTGACTAATTGAATATATACATTAAGAACATTTCATGAAAAATAAAATATAAGATGTTGCCTATATCATATTAACAAAAAAATTATCATCAAATAAATTTCTAGACAAGAAACTTATTATCGTAATACGAGAATGAGAATTAATTATTGCGTTTTTATTATATTTAACATTTACTTTGACATCTACTTGCAGCTACATTAATAGTTAACGATTAACTTAGGAAATTATGAAAATAGAGATTGGGACACTTAGGGGGACACTTAGGGGCTCCTAACGGGGGGCTGTTTTAAAAAATTACTAAAATACTTGCCTCTATTTGAGAGCGTTGAGACCTCCCCCCCCCCCCCAGTCTTGCCTAATAGTTAAATAACGTAGGAATTTAAAATGCAGGTATTATTGCTTAAAGCTAAACCGGCACATGGTATGCTATATTCGTTTCAGGTTACCAAGTCAAGATCACTTAGAAATGGTAAAGAATATATTGGTTCCAAGTTCAAGCATTATAAGAAAAGAAATTGCGAGTTCAAGCATTGTGAAAGAATAAATTGGTCAAAGTCAGATATACTATACATTTCAATTTCACAGTCTTCAACTCTTTTGAGATATTTTCTTTGAAGGCTTTTTGCACTACCAATTAATGACAAAAGATATATCCTTCCTTTGTTCTTTGATTTTATTTCTTATTTTCTTATTTTATTTTTTAAATACAAAAATCAATGAGAAAAATGTGTTTGTTTACTTCTGATTATAAATATTATTTATAAACTTAATAAAAATATAAATATAAAACTACAAAAAGAAAATATAATTTTTTATATTTTATAAATAAATTTTATCTCTATTCTTCTGTAACTAAGACCCATTCGATCTCCTATCCCATCTTCACCTAAATTCATAATTCTTTCAATATTTTCTCATCCTCGCCTTCCACTTTTTTTGGTTTTTAACAAACAATAAAAAATAAAAAATAAAAAATTACAAAAAAAATAAAAGTGATACCAAATGATTCTTAAATTTAAAATATGTAAGTTAGGTTGACGAGGCTATCTATAAGAGCCTTCATATACTGCTTAATGTATCACACAACTTTAATGTAAATATATTGTAACTTCTTCTAGTTCAAATGCCTAAATTATCGGTACACTAACTTAAGGTTTAAATCCTCCTTAACTTAAAACAATTAACAAAGAAAAGTTTTTTCAAATAATAGTATTTTTATTGCTAACACCATATTAGATGTTTTCTTTATGACCTTTGTGCTAATTATACCTGTTGCCATGCTAATATCTGTAAGTTTCAAGGAAGGTGTTTCATCCACTCTTTTGTGAATAATGTATTTCTCTCTATAATCCACTTTATAACTCCTGTTGGTGATTCTTATAATTTCCACATCATCCCTTGTATTCCCTTATTCAATTTTCTCCAAAAAAAAGCTTTTCTTCTATCATTATTAGGAAACTCAACATCCTCCTTATTCACAATAAAATTGCCTTCATCAATAGAAATCATATTCATAATTTCCATAATATTTCACTTGTTATTCTTCTTAGAATTTACTTCATTTTCATGTTTCTCATATTAGAACTACTTCCTAAGTAAATTGTTAAATTTGTTTTATAGCCCCCTTATTTTATTTCATCTCTTCCCCTTTCAACGCCAGTAAGTGAACTTTCCTTGTCTCATTCCCCTCACTCATTTATTCACCTTTATTATCCTCTACTTATAACAAACAATTCTTATTTTCTCCTCCTGGCCTCATGTTCTTTTTATCACCTATGGGGCTTAATTTGTAGTTGACCCCCTCTTCATAAATTGATAAGTATTACTTTTACCTTAATATATTATATCTATGACATATTTCCATAGTCTTCTTAATAGAATTTGATAGTTGCCCATCTCAACTACATCACATTAATATTCATCGAAATATTTACCAATAGAAAAAGGTATCTTATAGCGTTCTTTGAAATAAATCTCGTCAACTTCCTTATTCCATGCAATGCTATGAGGCTGGTAGATCTATCGTTAACCACTAAATAATAAATACTTAACTAACCTACTATATACTAGGGCAAGTCAGGGGCGATTCTACAGAAAACTGGTTATGTTTTTGGGCTATTCCTAAAGTTATGGAAAGGAAAAAGAAAATAAAAGAAAATCCTTATATGTAAAAGTAGACAAAATAAGAAAGCAAATAACAAGAAACAAATCACAAATATGAGAAGTTGGGCAAAAGATGTTATCTGAATTCATTAATTACAATTGATAACTGGAAATATAAATTGTGTTGTACTTAAGATGTTAGCCTATAGATACAAACAAGCTCTTGCATCCTAAGTTCCTCCATTTTTAGATAAGTCTTATACGATAGAAAACTTACCCCTAATCACACGACAACCTAGAACAAGTATTCTAAATTTAATAGCGCAACAACATTAAGAAATAGGAAACGACTAACTAAGGCCATGATCCCCAAGCTCGGATCATGTAGCTTTAAGAATCAGAACCCTAGACTAATTGATTAAGTTTACTTACAAATCAATTAACCTATCAACACTTATGGATTTCACTAATGAAAATTACTGATCAAAAATTAAAACCTAGCAATTGAACTAGAAATTACACGTATGATGGCCAATCTTATGAATTAATCCCTACATCATGGAATTAAATCCGGTTTTTGATTTAATCTTAGTATAAATAACAATGTCTATTCAAAACCCAATTAATTCTCACAATTATAACTTGATTGGCCATCAAATATCTTCAAACCCAATTAAATCTAAGCTAACATAATGAAAATAACAATAAAAAACTAAAATTAAACTAAATAGAAAGATAAATGTAGAAATCATAAAGAAAGTAATGAACTTAAGGCTGGAAAATTAAGAAAAAGTAATATATTAACAAAAAACTATTCAATAAGTATTTAACAAACCCAAACTAAATATATAATAAAAAAAGAAATTAACTAAATAGTAGAGAAAACAAAAATAAAATCAAAATTCAACACCTAAAGGACTTAATCTAAGGTCTAAACATGAAAAAAGAAGAAAAGAGATGAAAAAAAATCTTAAAACTTAAGAAAACAAGAAGATAAAGGGTTGCCCAAGTGGGAGAGCCAAAAAATGATGAAAATATGCTCTTCTCCTCTTTATATATGTTTCCTCTATGGTTTAAGGAGTTTTGGAAGTAAAAATTTGAGTTTGCCCTTAATTTTGGTGTAAGGCAGTGTTTTTTAAGACTTAAATGACGATTACTGGGGGCTATTTAAGTACAAGAAAGTGAGTTTCTAGTCCTCTCATTTTTTGTTCTAACTTCTCTTACGCACCTCCGATAGCCATGAAATTCGATATGTAGGTTTCTCACATGATGTTCTTAAATCTCATAAAATTTCAAAATAATCTGAACTCTAAAAGTGCACCTAATACATCACTAAATTCACCTACACCAAAAGTAATACTTCTTGGAGCTTATCTTGCTCTTCTTACTCCAATTCTTCTTCAAACTTAACCCTTTCAACTAGTGTTTATGTCCTAAGATCAAATTTGCATGTAAACTCAAAAGAGACACAAAAGAAGAATTTAGACACCAAAAGAGGGATGAAATGACATTGAAACACATATAAAAATACTATAAGATACATCCCTATCAAATACCTATACACTTGAACTATTACTTGTCCTTAAGCAATGACTTAAATGTTCTACTTAAATAATCTTGATCAAAAGCTGAAAATCAATAAGATACAACAAAATTAAATCAACACCTTTAATCTAATTCAAAATTCTCAACTCTATCATGATCTAAAAATAATTTTTATCACATGCAAAATACAAAGTTAGTAAAGGTAACCCAATATACCCAATACTAAGTAGGAACTAACTAGCTGGCCTTCAGTTCATGGACATTCATGGACTGTAGGTAATATAATAATAATAAATATATTATTATGTTTTTATTTTTATTATTTTAATATTATATATATTATTTTATTGCCTGCAGTGCATGGATGTCTATGAACTGAAGGCCAAGTAGTTATTTCCTACTAAGTATTCAACTTATTTCGTATAGTCATAATATAAACCTAGTCAAGGATGATTAAAATAACTAAAAACACAACACAAATTGAAGTTAGAGCAAAATTTAGTGGTTAATCTAGTCTTTTATGCAAGAATAAACACCTTGTCATGGATGAATCTGGTTACTTAACTAGATGCTCTCTTTCAGCTTGTTTAAGATGTCATCTAATTTTTTGATACAAAAATGAACACTTTGTCGTGAACATCCTCGGTTATTAGGCTAGATCACCTTTTCAAATAGCTACTAACACCACTCATAAATTTCAACCTTTACATTATTTTGAAGCCAATTGAGTAAAATTTGATCACTTTATTCAACAACACAAACCCTTTTTACACATTATTCTTTTCTTTTTCAACATATTATTTCAAATATCCCATTTTAAATTCACATGAAAAACATAAAAAAATATCCTTAAATACTTAACATCATATATAGGCTACCAAAAGCATATGATAACACTCAAAAGAAAAAATATTTAAAATTTTTTTGAAGTTAGCGATCATTTCAAGAGTTAATCTTAGTTTATTAAATTAAAAGCATCAGTTGCTTTCAAATATCTCAATCAGTCCATCAACTAAATTTCAAGATCATTTTAAGCTAAAAAATTTAAATCATCACCCTTAGACTAATAATAAGTCAAGTGCATGAAAATCAAACTTGTTCCCTAACCTCACACTAAAATTAAACATTGTCCTCAATGTCCCAAAATTAATAAAAACAAAAAGAGGGATGGAATAAGAAAACTCTCGTAAATGAGTTGATCCATAAAGTGCTTTATAAAGAGATAGCCATCACTCTTGCTCCCTACAAAACAAACACAAAAAACAAAGGAAAGGAACTTTAAAAATGCAATTTAAGAAATACCTAACAAAAAAAAAGACACAAAAACTTAAAAGAAAGGTTGAGTTGCTTCCTAACAAGCACTTGTTTTAGGTCTTTAGCTCGACCCTTGCTATATACTATCTACTATTAAAAGGAATGTTAAACCCAATAGAAAGCATGCTTAGTGTCATCAATGAGCTTGGAACAACTTCCCTTATATTGGGCTCTAAATCAATTAGATATCGCATAGCATCAGACGCATGGAACCACATTTTTTCTCTATCATACTCCAAGGTCCACAATCCGCTATGGACATATCCCTTCACCCAGAATGGTCTCCCCAATTAACTAAGCGATGGGTGTGAAGACTCTTTATCCTGTTCATCTCCATCGTCTTTTAGCTTGCTTGGCTATAACTCTTTTAATACTTGTGCATTTTGTAGCTCTCATTTGCTCTTCTTCTCTTCTTCTCTTCTTCCTCTTCTGTAACCTTCGAACTATAAGGAGAAAAAATGAAACTTGGTTAGCAATACCAAATAATGGAATACTAACCTCATAAGGTTTTATATCCTCCTCCTTTTCTCGATTGATCACCTCTTCCTCTCCTAGCTTATCTTTCTATTTATCCATCTCTTTTAGATGCTCCATTTGTTCTCCACTCCTTAATGAAGTAACACACATGTCCTCCCTTTAATTGTTTAAGAATGCTTAAAGAGACTTGATCTTCTGTACTCCCTATCACATCTGCTAATTGGCTAACTTGATCTTTCAAGTTATTTAAGTAACTCCTCATTTTTTGTCGAAATTGAAGATTGGTTGTCTCCAAACTCTCTACAATATCCTCTAAGGACATCCCATTAGCTTGTGGTGGTGATGGTAGAGGTGGAGGCATAAGTTAGAAGTGTGACTAACTCTAGTAACATGGTGGTAGAGAATTGAAGCTATACTGTTGCGTATCTTACTCCATTAAGGATGTGAGTTTTGCCACTTATTGCTCTAACCTAAAAGTAATAAGAAATTCAAGCTCATCATCAGAATAATATAAGTATGAAAGATTAGAGTTAGAATCATATCGATAATGAGCCATTTCCACTAAAAATTCTTATAATCTGAAAAAGTTGTGAAACAAAAACAAATAGACGTTAAGGTGAAAAAGATTAAAACAAAAAAAAACAAGTGTCATTTCCTCAATAACAAAAATTTTTTTGGTAGATTTGTCGTTGACTACCAAATAATAAATACCTAACTAACCTACTATTTAGTAAGGCAAGTCAAAGTTGATCTCATAGAGAACGGGTTGTATATTTAGACTATTCCTAATGTCGTGCAAAGGAAAAAGAAAATAAAAGAAAATCCTTGGATGTGAAGGAATTTAAAACAAATGAAAAGACAATTAAAGAAATTAAAATGGACAAAATAAGAAAGTAAATAACAAGAAAAAATAACAAATACGAAAAGTTAGACAAACGATGTTATCCAGATTTATGAATTACAATTGATAATAAAAAATATAAATTATACTATGCCTAAGATGCTAGCCTGTAAACACCAAAAAACTCTTACATCATAAGTTTCTCCATTTTTAAATAAGTCCTACATAATAGAAAATTTTTAGGGGAAAAATTCATAGTATTTTTTGTTGTTATTTGATGTCAAGTTACCCCTATTTAAGTATTTAAATATTTAATTTATGTTTAGAAATGATTCAATTGCAGTTTGATGTGAAGAATTAGATATTAAGTGGAAAGAATGTAAGAATATTATGATTTCTAGACCATTAACAGCCCCTGCATAGCTCACTATTGATGGATTATAGCCTATCATTTAATAAGTTAGAAATTGTATACTAACGGTGGGCTGTCCATCATTTAACGACGTCGTTGTAATTCGGTACAAACTACCATCAAAGGACGACAACAGCAATTTCTAACTTGATTTTTCAACATTTGTGGTTGTCTTCTTCCTCCGAGTTGAATCAAGGGAGGTTCCAATTTTAATTTTGATGATAACAAAACATCATGATTACTAATGATTTGAGTTTACATGGTGAAATTCCAAGATAGGTTATTTCAAAATGATTCTATATGTAAAGTTTGAAGTTTGGAGAGCTTAGATGAAGTTAAAGCAAAAACAAGAGTTATGGAAGCTACAAGACCTTAGTTAGAGTGTCTTCATACAATTGTAAGTTTCACTAATTGTTCAATTGATCTAGTGGCTCAAGTTTGATCATGCGTTGCATATAGTTTTTTTAAAAGTGACATAAAGTTTCATAACATAGCCATTGAATCAATTTTATTATTCATATGGTTATTTTTCAAATCTTGTTTGAAGTCTTATTCAATGTTTAGATAGTTAAAAATTGCTTTAGTCATTTGTTTGCATTTTTAGAATTGAAATTTGTTTAGTTTAAGCTCTTTTGTTAGCATGCCTCAAATCTGTCCATATTTGAATTATCATCATTCAATATGATTTTTCAGTACCCAAATAATTTTTTATCACTTCAAAATTATCATACAGATTTTCCCTAGGGTATTACTAATGTACTAGAATTTTATTTTATTTTTTAAGCACTTAAAAAATTGATTAAGCTTTAAAAAGATAGATTACCTAAAGATGCCCCTAAAAGCTCCTTCTTTCCTTATTTAGAATTAATTCAAGTTAAATCCTAAAACGTTTATGAAAAATTATAAGCAACTACAAAACAAAACCTAGCAGCCTCATAGACCTCCCAACACTCTCAAATCTCCTTTTCTTGCTCTAAAAAACAAAATTGGTAGATCATCTTTTCCAATCTCTCCAAACTGTCTCTCTCTGCACTGTTTTGATTTATCTTATCCCTATCATATTAAATCTATCTGATCAATTGTGAAAATTTTATTTTCTATTAGATAAGGTATGTATGCTTGTGATTGATCATTGTTTCGAATTTTTGGAGTGATTTTATTGATTAATTAGAACATAAACTCCCAAATATATCAAATCTATTTATATCTGTTCTGATCTATCTTAGATATTGATTCCTAACACCTAAATCTATTTCAAAAATTATGATTTTGTGATTTTATCTTTTCTTATAGTTTATAGAGCTTGTTTGATTTTTTTTATTTTTGAAAGATTATATGTTAGGTTTTAAGTCTGTTAACTCCAGAAGTATTGAATCTGTCTAGATTTTTCTGTGTTAAATTGTAACATGTTTATGGGCATTTTAATCAATTTACAAAATCATAGAAAAATTATTTTCTGATTCCCTATGTATCTAAATTTTTGTTTCAAATTTTTTGAAGGCTATCTGAGTTGGTTTAAAAATCTTTTTCAGATACACCAAAACTATAACTATTATTCTATTGTTGTGTTAATTGCATATTTTGATTACATAAATTAGTTTTGGGTATGCAAGCTTGTACTTTTTGGGTTTTTTTTTTTATGATCTAAGGATTATTTAGGTATTTTTATTTTGATTTTGGAGAACTTATATCTTCTATTTAGAGTTCATATTTGCAAACTGCTTAAATCTGTCCATAATTTATTCATTTACTTTCATACATATATTTGAGCATCCAAATCAAGTCTATTTGCTTCCAAATTATGGTTTTCTATTTGTTTAAGTCTCATAAGTATTACGAAATATTTAACTAATTTTTTATAGGTTTATTTGACTGTTTGGAAGTATATTGTTCTATTCATTAAATCTGTCCAGATTTGGATTAAGTGAATATTTCAAGTTGTACATCATAATCATACAAGTCTTTTTATGTGCATAAATCTGGCATATTAAGTTTATTTCAGTTTTCAGTTGTGACATTCATCATTCATTTTATTAGTGAAAGCTTTGGAGCCCTTAGATTGATTGTGCCTTAAGTGAAATGCATTTATAAGTGTCCTTAGTCAATTGAAAAGGAGAATTTACATTGATAGATTGCTTAAAGTTGTCAAGGCTCCTCTTTGTTGCTTTGCCTTAAAAGATTGGGAAGTAAAGGTTCCTTTTTGCCTAGAAAAAGAATGTCTTGAGAAGGCTCCTCTTTGCCTTAAAAGATTGGGTAGTAAAGGCTCTTCTTTACCTAAAAAAAGATTGTCTTAAGAAGACTCCTCTTTGCCTTAAAAAGATTGGGTTATAAAGGCTGCTCTTTGTCTAGAAAAAGATTGTCTTGAGAAGGCTCCTCTTTACCTTAAAAGATTGGTGGTAAAGGCTCCTCTTTGCCTAGAAAAAGTTTGTCTTATGAAGGCTCCTCTTTGCCTTAAAAGATTAGGTTGTAAAGGCTCATCTTTGCCTAGAAAAAGATTGTCTTGGAAAGGCTCCTCTTTACCTAAAAAAAAAAAGAATATCCTATAAAGGCTGCTCTTTGCATAGAAAAAGATTGTAATTGTTTTTACTTTAATTAGTTAAGAACAATATCCAACAAGTATTTTGAGAGGAAATGTAGCCTATCTTTGGGGTAGGTAAACTTTTTTAACAAACCGTGTGTCTTTCCTTCTCTTCTCTCTCTTTACTTATTACTTGTTGTGCATTATCAGTTTAACATTCACTCTTACATATCTCATTAAATCAAATTGTTTAAGTGTTAAGTTTCAATTCCGCAAAAAAGTTTTTAACACTCAATTTACCCCCTCTCTTGAGTGCCTTTAGGACTTATAGAAGAGATAAGCAAACTAAATTTATAGTAGTTCGGAGTACAATTACACTTAGATTTACTCTTCAACTACTTAGTTGAAATTTTTACTATATCAATCTTCTTCATGGATGAAGACCAACCATTGTACAAAAACACATGTTTTCTTTACCTTATACATTAAAAAATAATCTCATTTAATCAACCAAAGTATTTAGAAAAGGACTCTTAACAATTTAAAAGTAAATGCACATAAAAATGCTTCAAGAAACTACTTAAAAACTACCAAAATTGATCAATTTAATGCTTTACAACTTAATGATTTCACTTAATATTTAATAGATTCACTGGATGCATAACACACCTCCTAAAACACCTATTTATAAGTGAAAATTAACCAATTAATTATTCATAACCTTTAGTATGCACTAAGAACACTAATCACTCAAAATTCCATTGAAAAATAGCCATTTTTGTATAGAGTTTCTGCCTACTAATCATCTACTTAGGCTCACTAATCAATCGGTCTAACCACACTTATCAACCAATCTCTGTTATAATCACCTACTTGTTGATTATTAAATCTAACATTGGTTGACCAACCCCTCTAAAAATTTAGTTTTTAACACCTTTAACACTTTCTAACACATTTTTAAAATATATCTAAATTGTTCTTCAAAAGATTTTAATGTATTAAAAGAATTATATTTAAAAAATTTCTAAAACATTTCCTGTTGATTATATAATCTATATGAAAAAATTCTTAATTATGAATGCATATGCATGATTTTGAGTCCTTAAACACTTTAGAAAGACTAAGATAAAAATTATAATAAAAATTAGGATTAATTTAATCAAAACCCCCTATAGTTTGCCAAATTATTAATTAAGTCTCTTTAGTTTCAAAATTATCAAATAAGTCCTTAAAGTTTCAAATTACTTTCACCGTTAGTCTCTCTGTTATTTTTTATTAACGACGTGCTACGTGGACATGTCACGTAGCACTGAACTAATAATGAAAATAATTTAAAACTATATGAATTTATTTGATAGTTTATCAAATTATAGGGACTTAATTGATAGTTACCAAACTACAATGACCTAAATGATATTAAACTTAATTAATGAATTATTTTAATAATTAAAATAAAATTTTTAATAATTAAAGAAAAGAAATATGTTATGTAAATATGTGTTCTTTTAATAAATTATTAAATTAAAAATTTTAAAAATCAAATAAAT
>JAOXYD010018115.1:0-14757 GCA_028565735.1 Pinacopodium congolense
CATCCCACCCAGCATGCACACAATGTTTTTGCAGACATAATGTGGAATGGAAGTAGTGACAATTCCATGGTTGGACCATACACTATTAAGCAATTATTTCTAATTGCTTAATAGTGTCAAGATGTATTCTAGTTGTTATCAAATTTTATGGACCTCAAGGGTTTGAGGTTCTGATTGGGAGAATAAATAACTTCCTCTTTTGTCGATTTAAAGGTGAGTGAATAAAATTTTTGCTTAATTCTAAGTCGTTAATTCATGAAATGGCTTAGTTCAAGTATGTAGTTTACTCAAATTTAAAAATTAATTGAACGAGCTATGAGGCAATTGATTGATACTGTAGTAAGAGTAGCAAAAACAAAGACGAACATAGTGCTACAGTTGATTTCTATAGTTGTATATAGCTACAGTAGTTATAGTCATTTTATGTTGTGTTATTATTTCTTTTGATAGAATGTGTTATCATTTTAATTATTTTTTGTAATGAGTAAAAGAGGCAGGACGATTTTTTTTTCTCAAACTATTTTTTTTTCTGTATGTAAGTGTAGACTAAAACATTGATCAGTTAATAAAACTTCTGGTTTATTTACCTTGAGTTTCTTCATGGTATTAGATCAGTTATCGATTTAGATACCGATGTTGCTTTATGAACAAATACATAGCTAATCACAAGAAATTAATGGAGAATGTAATGAGTGAGTGAACTGCAGAAATTCCAAATAGCATTAAATCAAGAAATCATGGTGATTCGTTGATCTTACAAGGAGTTGATTATCTAGGTATGACTTTGGTTACTACACCTCTTTCCAAAGCAATATTTTATCCTGGAGTAGAGCTATTAAAATTGCTTTGGGAGCTAAAGATAAGCTCGGATTCATAACTGGTACGTGCACCATACCTAGTCTTGAATCTACAGAACATGATAAGTGGATTAGGGTTAATTGTATGATCATATCTTGGATTTTAAATTCAATAGCTAAAGAAATAGTCGATGCTTTCATATATGCTAGTTCTGCAAGAAAATTATGGCTGGATCTTGAGGAACAATTTGGAGAATCTAATGGTTCACTGATTTATCAGTTGCAAAGGGAAATAACTTCAATCACACAGGGTAATCATTCGATATTAAAATGCTATACAAGGTTGAAAAGGTTACGGGATGAATTAGACTGTGTTTTGCCAATACCTTATTGTGTTTGTGATCGATGTTCCTATGGAATAGAAAAGACTATAGTAGAACCGTCATCTTTTAATTATCTCATTTAGTTTCTCATGGGTTTGAATGATAGTTACGATCTTATCCGAAACTAGATATTAGTGATGGATTCCGTCCCTACTGTTAATAAAGCATATTCCATGGTTTTGAGGGTTAAGAAACAACAAGAAATACATATGGGATTCACATATTCAATAGAGCATAATGTAATGTTAGTGAAGGGGCATGAAGATAAAAAGAGTAATACCTGGAAACAGAACAAAAAGAAAGGCTATGTGGATAAAAGTTAACTGTACCTATTGTGATAAAAATGGACATGTAAATGAAAGTTGTTTCAAGCTTCATGACATGCCTGATTGGTACAAGGAGTTACAAGATCAAAGGAAGAAGGATTCCACTACACCAAAACACTATAATGCATATACTGCAAAAGCAAAAATTAAGACATAAAATTTTATGACTACAAAACATGCTGATAAGGACTTGGTGGCAAACATTATGAAGCAAGAATTACTGAAGTTGATGAAGGGAAAATCACCGTCAGATCCAGTATTAATGAATTTGCTCATCTAACAAAATTTGCAAGTAGCAGTGTGAATAATAGTTTGCTATTGTTTTAAATTGTTTTGATGTCATTGAATCTCATTCTTAGATAATAGACTTCGAAGCTTCTAATCATATATGTGCTGATATAACATTAATGATTAATCCTATTAAGCAATCAAGGTTTATTCCCGTGCATTTACTAGATGAAACAATAAAATTGGTTAAACATGTTAGAGATGTTCAACTTGGCAATAATCTTACTCTTACAGTTGCATTACATGTTTCTGGTTTCAAGTTCAATATATTATCTATACATAAGATTGCTCACTCAGCTTAGATTCAATTCCATGTGAATTCCATTTTTCCCACACATGGAATTCTACAAGCCCAGAAGATTAAGGAGGTGTTGGTTGTTGGAAGAGTTATTCAAGGACTATATATTTTAGATGCATAGTTCTTTCATACACAAAGAATTAAGATGATGATGTCTTGTAATCCCATGTCTAGTACTAGTTTGTTTTCAACAGATCATATAAATGTAGTTTCTGACTGCTCTATTTGGCATCAAAGTTTGGGACATGCTCTCAAATGTACTCAAACAAATTCCTATTTTTGCAAATAAAATGGATATATTTCATTCAAGTTGTGATATTTTCCCTTTAGCTAAACAACAACGAATGCCTTTTTCAATTAGTGAGATTCAAACTGTCCATTCTTTCCAGATTATTCATGTAGATATTTGGGGGCCTTACAAAACTAGTTCTCTAAATGGTGGACAATATGTATTCACCTTGGTTGAAAACTTCAATAGAGCCACATGGACATATTTAATGGCTTACAAACCACAAATTATATCTTGGAAACTTTTTGCAGAATGATTATGAATCAATTTCAATTTTCTGTCAAAGTTATTCGATCTGGTAATGGCACAGAGTTTTGAGCATAGCTTGTCAGTCTATCTTTTCACAGATGGGGATTATACATCAACGTTCTTATATCTATACCCCACAGTAGAATGGGGTGGTGGAAAAGAAGTATAAACACTTATTACAAGTTACCCGGGCATTGATGTTTCAATCTTCATTACCTCGATAATTCTGTGGATAGGTAGTATTGATAGCTATATACTTGATTAATCGATTGTCTACACCAGTCTTAAAGTGGCAAACTCCTTACCAACGATTATATGGTTCCCAGTTACGATTCTCTAAGGTCTTTTGGGTGTTTATGTTTTGCTATTAACACTCATCCATCTAAGGATAAGTTTGTAACAAGAGCTTACTGTTGTGTTTTTATTGGATATAGCTTTGGTTAGAAGGCTTATAAACTTTTTGATCTTGATTCCAAGGTGGTTCTTGTGTCCAGGGATGTCATTTTTCATGAAAATGTTTTCCCTTTTAATGGTGTTGCTACTGATATTTCAGATACTCCATTACCTATTATTTTTGATGATTTTCCTTCTGATGTGCCTTCCCATCCACTTGAACCCGATGGTGGTGATCTACCTTTGTCTTCAAATTCCTCTTATGTTCCATTACCTTCCTCCTTTACAGATAATATTCCTCTCTGTCGGAGTAATCAAACTGTTAAATAACCTACTTGATTACAGGGTTTTGTTTGTAATCAGGCCACTCTTGCTATTCATGATTCCCTTGATATTTGTTCTACACATATTACAGAGTCACTTATAGTTCAACCTATTTATACCTTATTTTTAGCTAATCTTTCTATTGCTACAGAACCAACTACTTACTCTCAGGTAGTTGGTGATTCCAACTGGGTACAGGCGATGCAGCATGAGTTGTCTGCTTTGGAGACTAATGATACATGGGAACTAATTACATTACCATCATATAAAAAGGCAATTAGCTCACCTTGGGTATACAAATTGAAGCTTAAACTTGACGGCACAATTGATAGATATAAGGCAATACTAGTTGCTAAGGGTTTTAATCAGATTAAAGGACTACACAGATAGTTTTTCACCCGTTGCAAAGTCAGTCACTATCTGTTTGTTTATTTCTGTTGTAGCTTTCTATGATTGGCCTTTTTACCAATTGGACATTAATAATGCATTTCTTCATAGATTTTTGGATGAGGAAGTATACAAAGGCAAATGCTGGACAAGTGTGTTGATTGAAATGCTCCTTATACAGATTAAAGCAGGCTTCACGCCAATGGAATTAGGAATTTTGTTGCAAGCTTCAACAGTTTGGTTTCACACAATCTAAATATGATTACTGTTTTTTTACTAAGCCTTAAGGTGATTCGTTTCTGGCTCTTCTTGTTTATGTTGATGACTTCCTTATCACCGGTCTTTGTGAAGATTATCCTTATGACGTTAAATGTTTTCTCCATGATGCTTTTACGATTGAGGCCTTGGGATTGCTACATATTTTTTGGGACTTGAAATTGCTTGTTCCTCTTATAGTATCGTTGTTAATCAATAGAAGTATGTTTTAGATCTTCTTCTTGATACTAAAATGTTGGAGGCAAAGACTGTGTCTACTCCGTTGCCTCCTGGTCTTAAGCTTATTGTCGATGCTGGACCATTGTTCCCAAATCCTGCTGCTTTCCAGTGCTTAATTGGTCGATTATTATATCTAAATTTCACTCGTCTCGACATATCTTATAGAGTGCAACAACTTAGTCAATTTTTATAATACCTGGTCAATTTCATTGGGACGTTGCACTTTATCTTCTTAGGTATCTTAAAGGGTCACCTATTGCAGGTTTATTAGTCCCTGTTAATAATTATTTTTGACTCTTAGTTTTTTTCGACACTGATTGGGCATCCTGTCATGATACTCGCCGTTCCTTAACTAATTTTTGTGTTTATCTGGGATCTTCATTGATTTCCTAGAAAACTAAAAAGCAATCTACGGTATCTCGGTATTTTGTTAAAGCTGAGTATCATTGTATGACGTCGGATGCTTGTGAAGTTCAGTAGATTACATATGTTCTTTGTGATTGTCATATTCCCATCTCTTTCCCTTTGCCTCTTTGGCGTGAAATAGAGCTACGTTGCACATCACCGCCAACCCTGTTTTCCATGAACAAACAAAGCATGTGGACATCGATTGCATGTTGTTAGTGACTTGTATAAGTTCATTTTTTGGACCCTATGCATGTTTTGTCTAAACATCAGGTTGCTGACATTTTTACAAAGTCTTTAGATTCTCCTGCTTTTGTTTTTCTTCTCTCCAAGTTGGGATTAGTCGTTCTTCCTGCTGCTCCAACTTAAGAGGGGGGTGAACGAGTTATGAGCTAGTTGATCGATGCTACAGTAAGGAGTAGCAAAAATAGAGATGAATATAATGCTACAGTTGATTTCTACAGTTGTATATAACTATAGTAGCTACAATCATTTTATGTTACGTTATTATTTCGTTTGATATAATGCGTTGTTGTTTTAATTATTTTTTGTAATGAGTAAAAGAGTTTTTACTCATTACAAAAAAAAAGAGAGTTTGAAATGAGAAAAAATAGTTTTTTTCTCAAACTATTTTTTTTGTATATAAGTCTACACTGAAACATTGATCAATTAATCAAACTTTTGGTTTATTTACCTTGCATTTCTTCAGTAATATTTGAAAATTTAATTGATACAAAAAATTAAGAAGGTAACTATCTAAAAAAAGAGAGAGAGAGAAACAAAAGCCAAAACCAACCCTAAAAACCTTAACCTATCGTTCGTGGTGCATTATCCAGTTCACTTGCTCCTTCAAGGAATTGAACTAAAGGATAACCAATTATTAAACAATTGTGGACATTTATCATTTTTTTTTCTTATTTATGTCAAGGAGTTCAAAACTTGAATGTTGAATCACATAATAGCAAAAGTTGTCTCCTTCTTGATGTGCTAAAATTTTCAATCTATCCAATATTGAAAATGTCAACATGATTAAATACACGATTCTTTATCAGTTAGTGATTTAATTGTCTAAAATATTATGAGAAAGATTAGAGTACGTATGTCATATATTATAATAAAAATCATATTTTTTCCCTATTTTTATAAAATAAAGAGTGTTGTTAACAAGAAAAAAAGAGGTGAAGGAGAAGATTACTCACATCATAATATGAAGTAGACACTTTGCATCAAGACGAATGCTTCATCACATTAATCTACGTAATTTTTGTTCTTGCTCTCCAACTTGTCCTCGTTCATATTCTAAATGTTAATTTTGGATACTCGGTATAAACTTCCTTTTTCCACATCTGTTAAAAAACAAAAAGCTCTTTGTAAAAATGTATAATTTTATAGGTTCGACGAATATAGATTAGAATTGCCATGAAAGGCTTTAGCAGTAGATTAAATGCTGAGTGATTTAATTGGTAAAGTAAATTTAAAAATTCCCAATTTGATAGAATAACTTAACAATTTTCAAATAATTTTCTAGAAATGAAGATATTTTTTAATAAAAAATCAATTTTATTAAAAAGACCAAACCAATAAACTAGTGACTTAAGATCAAGGGAAAAACTTCTATACTCGAAATGTTTTTTTCTCATAAACTAGGTTACGACACCGAATAAAGAGAAATCCCTATTAATTGCAATCTAAAGGTTAAGACATGAACAATTTATATTAGTAGACTAGTAAAATCTTTGCGCATTTATAAATATCATTGCCATCAAAATAAATCTCTTTATCTTGACTTTCAATAAAAAAAACTTGAATAAAGCATTTATGTAAAATTTTATCATCTATACAGGATTTCTTTCTTGCAAAATGTCGCTTATTTCGTGCTTTTCACATATCTCATATAATGACTTGCCATAATACCTCCAAAAAATTTTGTTTTACACATCCTTGGAAGATTCTTTTCTACTAAAAAAAAAAAAACTGATTAGCTAAGTGAGGTTAGACCCAAACAAAACCAAACATTTTCGAAACTTTGGTCCATGTAATCCATGCAAACTTACAATGAAACAAAATATACTCATGCATCTCAATCAAGCCATAAAAATTGCAAAAAAAAAATATTTTCATTTATCACACCTCTTGCTAATAAGTGTATTTTAGCTGCTACTCTTCCTTTGAAAGTTAAACATGTAAAAAACTTTATTTTAGGGGCATCAATTATAGACCATATTCTCTTAAACTCACATATCCCATTATGTTCATACCTCAACTTTACCCAAGACTTTTCTATATAAAAGGATCTCGTTGGTTCCCAAGATAATCAATCAGGTTCATTCATCACCAGTACAAAATCCTGAATGATTTGCATCATTTGTACCAATTGTTATTGTTCATTTTGCCTCGGTCTCCATCTCCAATTGAATTGTCAACATATATGTCCCATATGATCTTGTTAGTTTAGATACATTGATTCAATCGTTTCATTTCTCATACTTGACAATGTAAATATTCTTAAAAATAAATAAATTAACACACCCTGTATTCACCACTTATCCAACCAAAATCTAATCAAACTCTCATTCTTAGCAACAAAAGTGCAATTATTGATAAAGATATTCTATACCCTATTATCATTATAACATAGTTTATGAATTCCTCTCCATATATGATATAATTTGTCAAAACTCTAATGTTCAAACTCATGCCAACTACGTAATAAATCATTAAAACCCATCATTTTTTCACACAAAGTCTCATGGTTACCACTCATGATCTTCCATACCCATTTTATCAATAAAGATTACTTTCTAACATGTAATTGCACCAAACCCAAACGCCCTTGATTATAAGGCAAACAAATATTCTTCCATACCACTTTAGAAAAAACTCTTCCCTTTATCTTGCCATTCTATAAAAATTGCATAATCAACTTTTTTAATAATTACCGAACATTTTTAGGCACCACATAAATAGACATGAAATAAATAGGGATACTACATACCACTAATTTAATAAGCACCAATCTTTTGATCATTGATGATAACTTCCCCTTCTAATTTGCTAGTCTACTTCGAATCTTCATAATTATTAGTTGCCAATCCTTGCATTGTAATGATCTTGTGGATAATGGTAATCCTAAATGCTTAATTGGTAATTTCTCCACTTTGCATCCCACAACTCAAGCCGTTTTAGTTACAAAATCATCAAGAAAATCTATCTACACTAGTGAACTTTTATTTTAATTAATTTTTAAACTTGAGATTGCCTCAAAACATCGTAAAATAAATAAGAGTTTTTTTTTATCATAGTCAGATTTGCTAGGAAGAAAAGAAAAGTATCATCTGTAAATTGCAATAAAGAAATATCCATATTATCACATTTCATCCCTGCTAACATATCTTTTGCAATCACTGTGTCTAGTAACCTTTTCAAACTCTCCACTGCAATTATAAACAAGAAAGGTGACAAAGGATCTCCCTTTTGTACTCCCATATCCATTTTGAATTCCTTTGTTGGACTCCTATTCACTAAAATGGATGTCTTAGCCATCTCTAGCATATGTCTCACCCAGATATTCCAGCTTTGGCCGAAACACATCTCTTCTATCACATGCATAAGAAATTTTAATGAGATGCAATCATATGCCTTTCTAAAATCCAGTTTCAAAATAAATCCTCCATTACTATCCTTATTAATAGAATGAACAATCTTTGAAGCAAGTATAGAGCACTCATGAATGTTTCTATTTTGGACAAAAGCATGTTGCGTCTTTGAGATTAATTTTGGCATCAAGGGTCTTAATCTCAATGATAGGATTTTAGAGACAAGCTTCATTAACCCATTGAGTAAGCTAATTGGACGAAAATCTTTTATTTGGGAAGACCCTGCTATTTTTGGTACTAGGACAACAAATGATGAGTTCAATCCCTTTGGTAAAGTGCTTGCAGAAAAAAATTTCTGAAAAAGAACCCTCACCTCCAATTGCATCATACTCCAAAAACACTTATAGAAATAAAAATTAAATCCATCAAGACCCGGTGATTTTTTGTCACCAAACATAAGAAGAACTTTATATATCTCCTGAACACTGAACTCTTTTTCAAGACCAACTACATCATTCAGACTCAACTTATTAAAATTAAATCCTTGTAGTACAAAAGATGTATTCTTATATTTCTTAAATAAAGTAGCATAATAATCCAAAATTTGCTTCTTACGGTTGTGAATCTTCAATTTTACTCATATGCCTATGAAACATATAAGGAATATTTGTAGTATAATTTTAAGTTTGTCACTTTTCTCATGGAAAAAAATTAATAGGTTAAAGATAAGTCTTAATCCTTAAAAATTAGAAGAAAATATAAAAAGTTTTTAATACTTGATAACGTTTAAAAAAGATTTTAAAATTTATAAAATATTAAAAATGTTTATATTGATGTAATAATTTTTTAGTACTTATATTATATCAATTGTCCATATGAACTCCTAAATTTAATTTTATAATTTAATTTAAAAATTTAAGATTTAAACATTTTTAATGTTTTATAAACATTAAAGTCTTTTTAAAATGTTTTACAAATATTAGAGTTTTTCTTAAATATTTTATAAAAGTTATAGCCTTTTTAATTGTTTTCAAATGTTAAAGTATTTTTAAATTTTTGTATAAATATTAAAAATTAAAATATAATTTCAACCAAGGGTAATATTGTGATGTTTTTTTCTTTATACGGGAAATATTTTCTGCTTGAATTCACATTACCTTAGTTCAATAGTTAAAATAAATATTGTTAAATAACTCCTATATATGATTCTTTTCTTAACCAAATTTCACCCCAAAGAGAAAAAAATAAATAGGAAAAAGAACATATTGGAACCTTGTCTCAAATGTCAAATAGATTTCATGCTTTCTAAAAGTAAAAGCCTAAAACAAATTGTATTATATTCCAAGAAATAATTTCAAACTTAGTACAGGAAAACAGATACAAGATAAAAGAGTTACAAGTTGTCATTTTCTTGTACCATCCATTTTTACTTTACTTTTTGGTAGTGTTATGGTTGTCTTGTGTGATAAGAGTAGCCATTTTGTCTCTCTTTTTTTCCTTTCCAAGTTTTGATATGAATATTCTCCTTACTTTTGTAAGTATTTATTGTTTTCTTTTTGTGAGAGAGAAACTTTTACTAAAAAGAAGTCAAAATCACAATACAAAAGAGGATTCATCATGGTATATGAAAGAAACTATTTCAATATAAGGAGACATTTTTCACGGTACAAGAGAAATGGTTATCTTTATCTTCTCTTTTTGGTGTAGTATAGAGAAGTAGTCAACATAAATAACATAGGAGAAAACCCTTTATAATACTTGAGAAGAATTTTTATAGCATATAAAGGACTTTTCATAATATATCTATATTTTTAAAAGTCAATAAATTGAATTATAACAAAACTAAGGTATCTTGCTCATATAGCTACAACCCATACAGTAAAGCTTATCACTCCTTATGGATGCACACATATACAAAGTTCGAAATAATAAAACTAGAGATCCATCTCGCTTTAAATTCTATTACTTTAGCTAAAGAAGGGGATGTTCTTGCCAAAACCAAAAGGAGCACCCATTTTTCCTATCATATAAAGCTTATCTTGGTGGATGTATTCTTAGCCACAACAATTTCACGAATTCTTTCTATGCATCTTTGAACTATTAGCTCTTTTTCACTTTTTTCACCATCATGGAGCCTCTTATTTCTCTTATACCATATGTTATAAATGGTTGCAGTAAAGGCTAGGTGGAAGAGTTTCCTGTCAGCCTTATTACAAATTGCAAGTTATAAGCCTAGAAAGCTATCTCGGATTAGATGGTATAACTGCAACCAAAATCATGTAAAGCAAGAATAATCTTTCATAAGTGAGATAGAAGCTACAATTGAAGAAAAGATTATTTAAGCTCTCAGCTACATTCCTACATAATTCACAATTTTTATTAGCTATATAGAACTTCAGATTATCTTTTGTTCCCAACCTTTTTCTAAATGATAGCCACATAATAAAAGCATAAGAAGGGACAAGTTAAGGATCCTAGACCATATGAAACCGATTAACTTTGTTTTAAGGTACAAGAAGAAAGTCTCTGCATGAGTTAATGGTGAAACTTTTGCTCATGTTAGGTTGCCAGTAGATGGAGTTTGCAGTGTTGGGGTTTAGGTAGTAACTTAGCAACTTGTTTAAAATTTCTTTGAAGCCTCTATCTGAGTGAGCAAGCCAACATCAACGGTTATCATTTATAAACTTCTACATTTTGTTAAGGGTAGGAATGATAGCCTTTAGAGTAGGGAATTCACTGAGCTTGTAGAGGGGGTCAAATTCATGTCAATTGTAGAACCACAAAAATGTGCTAATCCCATCCCAAATTTTGTGTTTGAAATTTAGGTGCACTGCATCTCTAGTGTTTAGAATTTCCATCAAAATCCAATAGGATAAAGGATTAGATTTAATACTCCAAATGCCAGTGGCCTTTATATAATATTTATGCATGCATTTAACCCATATACTTTCCCTATCAGTATATAACCTCCATAATCTTTTAACAAGCAAACTTTTAATAACAATCTTTGTGGAGGGAATACCAAGCCCTCTATATTACTTTAGGTGGCACACCTCATTCTAATTGAACTTAGGCTTCTTAACATTATTTGTACCACTTCGCAGGAAATTTCTTATCACCCTATCAATGGTTTTAACAATTTCTTTAGGGAGGGTTAAATGAGAACATCAATATATATGGAGATTAGAGAGAACCAAAATAATAATTTGCCATCGTCCTCTATAAGAGTGCAGTCGACTTGACCAATTATTGAGCTTCTTGTAAATGGTTTCAATAATAGGAAAACAATCATAGAGGAGGTGAGTTTCCTATTGGATATAGGCAGAACTAAGTATTTAAAAGGTAGAGGTTGCAAAGAAAGACCTTTAAAGGTTGGAATGGACCCAATGTATGCAGGATAATCTTAAGATAGGAAGAAAGACCTCTTCCATTAAAAAAAAAACTAGTCTAGACATGGCTGCAAATTGCTCTAAGGAGTTAAATAGGAGATTGATCAACTGTGTAGTAGAGCCATAAAGGAGGAGTAAGTCATGCGCAAAAGAAAGATTGAAATTACCAAGCTTGCCAAAATTGTAATGATACTTGAAGTCAAGTTCCATGGTAATATTTAGTATTTTAAGTTTGTGTAGAACCTCCATACCTATCACAAATAGGTAAGGTGATTGCTAAATACCCTTTGCAACTTTGAATAATCTAGTAGGTTGCCTGTTAACTAGAGTAGAGAAGGTGACTTTGGTGATGCCAGCCTTTATCCATGATATGAATTTCTTATGAAATCCTACAATCTGTGTAGCTAATAAGATGAAGTTACAATCCAAAGAATCATAGGTTTTCTTAAAGTCTATTTTCATAACACAAATCCTTGTAACCTCTGCAGATTTATAGCTCCTAAATAGTTGTTGAGCAATCATTATGTTATCTCCAATACATTTGCCTTGAACAAACACTGCCCGACTATGGTTATTGATTTTAGGAAGAGCTTTCTTTAACCTATTGGTTAAGATCTTAGCAATAATTTTGTAAATCACATTAAATAGACAATCAGTTTGAAATCATTAAAGGAGGAAGGGTTTACAACTTTAGGGACCAAACATAAGTAAGTTTTATTAATTTCAGCTAGGAATCAACAGTTAGAGAAGAATTTCAATACAACATTTTGGACAATCCCTCCAATAAGTTCCCAAGTGCTCTGAAAAAATCTAGTATTAAAGCCATCTGGGCCTAGAGCTCTATCTGGGTGCATATAAAATAAAGTTTCCTTAGTTTCCTCCATAGTTACTTCCTTTACTAACTCCTCTTCGTATTCCAAAAGGAAAGTATCCTTTAATAGGTTTTTGGAGATCTTCATGAATTGAGGTTGTGATTTTTTTCCTCGAAAATTGTTCAAAGTGAGCAAAAGCATACTCCTTTAACCCTTCTTGATCATAGGTAGTTCTACCATCCTCTATCGTAATAGATGTGATTGTGTTCTTGTTCCTTTTACTTTGGATTATTCTATAGAAAAACTTTATGCATCTGTCGCCTTCTTTGAGCCAAAAGATTCTCGGTTTCTAATGGAATTAAGAGTTAAGTTTTCCAAGGGCTTCAACATATCTTCTCCAGGAGCTAATTTCTTGAACATTTAAAGCCTCGTTAAGAGGATGTAGTGACAATTAATCTTGGCACAAGTTTAGAGCTTCCTAGGCATCAACCTTCTCCTCCACTAGAGGGTCACATGAACCCTTATTAAGTTTAATAAGGTCAAGTTTAATGGCCTTGAGTTTCTAGATGCATATGAAGCCACAATTCCCAATGATTATAGAGTTTAAACAGTTGCAAAGAGCCACATTAAAGTCCAAAAGGTTTAAAAGAGAGTTAAAGAATATAAAAGGAGATTTCCTTTGCATTGTTGTAATATTGTTTTGAATAAAGATTGGACGATGATCAGAAATCACTGGATTACCAATCTTGGCTGAGTTGTTAGGAAACCAAGAGATCTAGGAAGGGTTTGCTAGGCATCTTTCAAGTTTTTTCTATATGAAATGCCTACCTTCCTATTTATTATTCTAAGTAAACAGGTCCCTATATATCACAAATCCTCCAACTCACAATCCCTAGTAAGTTTGAAGAGCTCATCACTTCTAATATTCCTAAATTTAGGTAATTGATAAATGCCCTTAACTTCTAGGTTTTGATACACATATTATTGATTGTCACTCGTACTAGTGAGTATTTATTAGTATGAACTTTTAGAACTTCTAGACTGTTAGAGAATTCATTTTTGTATGCTTATTGATTTATAATAAATTATTTTTTCAATTAGTCCTATAATTTTTAATTTTCATATTAATAAGTTTTTCTACATTAAAAATTTAATGCTATTATATACTTTATTTTATGTTATAATTTATTTTTATACTTTGATACTTATTTCTCAAAATTTTGTTTAAGCTCATCGCTTTTGTTACGTTGGACATGTATTGCTCCTTGACAATTGGTATCAGAACTTGATACTTTATCTCTAATATATGGTATAATTATATTTCACTCCAAAAGGAGAATAATTAAACAAAAAATGTTTTTTTAATGTTTTCTTAAAGCAAAATTCTAAAGAAGAGGAAGTTGAATAGTTTTCATACTTCTTGAAAGAAAAAATCCTTTATGAATACTATGCTGATTGTACTATGTTCCAACCAATAAATTCAAATTTAATGCAGGATAAAAAATTAACAAATGAAGACTAATTTAACTCAAATTGATTTGAATTGAACCAGATTTTCATATTAGCTAATGCATCGTAATTAGAAATAATTACAAATATCTTCCATTTTTTTGCACTAATCAGGATTCCTTCAAAGTGCCTATATTATGTCATTTTCATGCATAAAATCTTTAAAACTTTTGTTCAGGCTAGTTCCTCTCAACTTACTCCGCTAATTTCTTATAACGATAACAATGGATCGTGATCCTATCCTATCTTTAATCGTCCGAAGACTTGAAGAGATTGGAGGTGCTGGTTCTTTAAAGTCCAGTGATCAGACAGAAGAAGACAAGGAGGATGAAACCAAGAAAGAGGAGAACCACGATGGAATCGTAAAGGACTTCATTTTCTACTTGCCACTGCACAGGGATGGGGTAAGGGGGAACTGGAGAAAAGCTAAGGAAGTTGTTGACCAAGATCCAACTACCATAACTGCAGGCATCACTTGAAACGAAGATACTACTCTATACCTTGAAGTCAGGAGTGGTCTTCCCATAAACTTTGTGGAGAACCTCGTAGCCTTAATGTCTAAAGATGATCGCAACACTTGACATTGGTAAGAGAACAGCCCTTTACTGTGCTGGTATAGTTGGATATACAGAAGCTGCGAAGATCCTGGTAGAGAAGTATCTAAGGTTGACACAGTTGCGAGACATTGCCAACAGCACACCACTCCATTTGGCTGCTCAGTGTTGAAGTTTAATTTAAATTTAATTAATATTAAAGTCTAGATACATGGATATTTAAGTTCTAGATACATGATTGTTTAAGTTCATTGTTATGACTT
>JAOXYD010018126.1:0-14756 GCA_028565735.1 Pinacopodium congolense
CATCAATGTACGTACTTGGTGGATGACTGCTGGGAGTGATCATCCAAACTAAGCATTTCCACGCTAAGCTTTGAAGCTTAGCACGACTGTTAATCCGTGTAGGTCCAAAGCAGAAGAGGTACAGGGAACATCTGCAGGAACTAAGGCCAACCAATAGAAGAAAAATTACTTTGGAAATGTGTTTTTAGTGACATATTATTAGACATGTAATGGTTAAAGGAACTTATATGTTTGTCTTTGGGTTATCATGTAAATGAACATAAAAATATATTTTTATTGCTATTAAAAGACAATTTAAGCATCAGTTGGTTGACTTATGTGTAGATGATCTTATGTGTGGATGGCTGTGGGTTCCATATAGGGGGTGTTACATTTTGTGGTATTAGAGCCCGATTTAGGCAATTCTGGCCAATAAAAGTCTAGTGATGTATGACAAATTTTGGTCTTATGTTGGTCTAATGCAGATGTCCCTGTTTTTTTAAAGATAGTAAAGATGGAAAGATCTCATGAAACTGGGGAGGAGTCAGCTGATAGTGTGGTAAGGGGAGATCAGTCAGCTTTAGGTCCTCCTGAGCCTCCAAGGGTAGAAGTACCATTAGTATCTGGGGAGATGTTTCTAAAGCTTTCACATGATATAATGAGATTGATGGATAGAATGACCACGCTTAAAGCTCCCATAAAAGTTGTGAGAAAACATGGGGCAGAAGAGTTTGTAGGTGTGACTTTAGAAGAATCAGATAAAGCAAAATACTGGTTAGAGAGAACACAAAGGATTCTAGATGAGATCAGGTGTCCACCCAAAGAAATGGTTACCTGTGCTATCTTTCTCTTACAAGGGATGACCCATGATTGGTGGAAGTTAGTTTTACTTCATCCCCAATTGCCTAACCATCCAACTTGAGAGTTCTTTACCCAAGAGTTCAAGAAGAAATATATTACAGAAGCTTATAAATCCACTTAATTGAAGTAGTTCCTGAATTTGAGACAAAGAAACCTAACTGTGGCTGAGTATGAAAAGGAGTTCAGTCGGCTGAGTCGATATGCTCAAGAGGCAGTTCTCACAGAGGCTTTTTGATGTCGACAATTTGAAGATGGATTAAATGATTCCATGAAAGAGTATCTAGTGGCGATAACTTCCCTACAACAGGTGAGTTTTTATCAGGTAGTTGAAGTGGCTATGAGAGTAGAGAAACAAGAAATAGCTAAGAGAGAAAGGACCCAGAGGAAGAGTTTTGTTAGAGGTGGCTCATCTTCAGGTAAGAGAATTCGAGACTTGCAAGGTGTGTCCCTAGCAGAATCAATTTATAGCCAAGCTACTAAAGGAAGACGTCAAGGACAATTCTCGACAACTAATACTAGTAGAGGTTTTTCAACGAGATAAGAAGATGGACCACCGGAGTGCCCACACTGTACCAGGAGACATTGGGCATGTGCAGATGGTTGACTGGAGCTTGTTTTAAATGTGAGAGTATAGATCATTTGATGAGTAATTGTCCACAAGGCTCAGGATATATTAGTACATCTCCGGGGAGTAGAAGGGCATCCAATGCACCTATGACATCTAGAGGACAAGGTACAGATAGAAATGGACCAGGCCAATCTAGAGCTAATATGAGTACAGCATCTAGGTCTGTTGACCATTCTGCAGCATCAATTGGTCAACTGCGGGCATATGCTATGAAGGCTCGTGAGGAACAGGATGCCCCAGGAGTTATAGCTGGTATTTTCTCTTTTTTAATCTTGATATATATACATTGATAGATCCCGGTTCTACCTATTCATACATTTTCACTGGGAGAGTGTGTGGTAGGATGTTCTCAGTAGATTGCCTAGCTTATGATATACATGTGACTAGTCCGTTGGGTCATAGCGCCTATGTGAATAAAGTGTACAAAGATTGCCCTATTAAGATCAATGGGAAACAATTTACTACTGATTTACTAGAACTACCTTTCTATGAATTTGACTTGATATTGGGTATGGATTGGTTGTCCAAACACCAAGCTATAGTTGATTGTGGATTGAAAACATTTGTGCTCAAAGATTCAGATGGTTCAAAAACAGTGGTACATGGTATTCGGCCTAGTCATTTGACTAATGTCATATCAAGCATGCAAGCAAGACGATTTCTAAGAAAGGGTTGTGAGGTATATTTGGTTTTCATATTGGATTCAAAAAGGGAGAAAGTGAATTTATAAGACTTACCAGTAGTAAATGAGTTTCCTGACGTGTTCCCAGAAGAATTACCAGGTTTACCACCTGAGAGCGAGGTCGAATTATCTATTGATGTTGTACCTGGTACTGCTCATATTTCAAGGCCACCTTATAGAATGGCTCCAACAGAGTTAAAAGAGTTAAAAATTCAATTACAAGAGCTTTTAAATAAGGGGTTTATCCGGTCCAGTGTGTCACCTATAAATATGAAAATATGGCAATTAATTGTGAAAAATAAATATAAATGTATGGCAATTTGCAGGTGACGTATAAACAAATTTGAAATTCATAAAAAATCATGACAAAAAGAAACTGGTATGAAATCTTACCTTGGCACTTCCTATGCTATCCCAAAGCCAAAGAATTATTGCTGTTGAAGATATTATGTCTTGATTATTTTCAATAGGGATAACAATCGATTAAGTGATCAAGTTTTTGAAATTTTTTTAGTTAGGTGATCAAGTTTTCAAAATTTTCAATTAAGTGATTAACATTTAAAAAATTAACCAGTTGAATGAAAAAATTTAACGTCGTTAGTCATTGACTCGATACGACTCGACTTGATCAAATAACCTTGATCCGATCTGACCCACTTTAATTTTTTATGTCTTCTTGTTGATTTTTTAAATGTTAATCACTCAATTGAAAAAGTTTTTAAGTCTTAGTCACTTAACTGAAAAATCTAAAAAAATTAGATTAATAATTTATTTTAAAATTTTTAATATAGATTTATCTCATAAATGAATATTTTTACAAAATATTTATAAATATTCTTAAAATATTTAATTATAATTAAGTAAAAATAATATTAATAAATTTAAAATGTATTCTTATAACAATACATCTAAAATAATAAGTATAATTCATAATAGAAGATCAAGTTAATAATTATTAGTAAAATTATTTTAAGTGACTTTTAGAATATTTTTAAGATAGATTTTTACTGAAGTTTTATATAATTTAAGTTCAATTTTTATATTTTTAAAGACCTTTATTTGGTTGATCGATCTCTTCTTATTTGATTGTTGTATATAGAACTTTAAGCATCGAATGTCTAAGTCCTCTTTAAACTCTAAAATAAGCTCCAATTGAGTCCAAATCTACACAACATGCTCCAAAACTAATATACACATGAAATTAAAAATAATAGCTTTATATTGGTGTAATTCAACTACTAAATGGGTAAAAAACATAATAAAATATGTATCATAAAATAATGTAAAATTCCCATTAACATTAAGCCATATTAGATTAAAAGCGAGTAATATTATTTGCCTTATACATGTTTTATACTTTATATTTTCCTAATATTGCATGTTTTATCACTATTCAAGAGGGGAAGATTATTGAACTAAGAAGGTTCCAACCTATATTTTTATGATAAAAAAATAACTTTACTATTAATGGTTTTATTGTTTTTGTTATAATGGAAAGATATGAATGTGAAAGGAGTAAAAAAATTCAAAGTAGAGCCAAAATTAAAGTTATTGATCCAAAGTTGAAGAAACATGAAGAATAAGTTGCTAAATGAAAAATGAAAATCAAGATAGCTATGTGGAACAAGTTACCCTATGTTATTTTTGTTGTAAATCTTATCTTAATCTTCTAAATATGTTTAAAGTCTCAAATCACATGCATGTATTCATATTTATGTTAATTGCATATAGTAGTTTCATAAAATTGGGTAAGTTTTGAAAAAAAACCATCTTGATCTACTAAAATATTTTTTTAGAGACTTGTTGGCTTTGCTTGAATCAAGATTGAAAAGAAATATTTTGGTGTGTTTTGGTGAAGTTGGAGAACTTAGGAAAAAAGTTTGTGAATTGTTAAAACTTGTTTTTTAAAAGGATGGGCCAATCAATGTCTAGGAAGTGATTGACAGGTTATTGTGAAATATGTTCAGAGACTAAAAGATGCATTAAACAGTAAGTTAAACGATGTTGTTATGTTGGACTAGTTGACTAATACTATTGAGTGATTGATCAGGGGATCTGACTGATCGAAATCAATGCTTGTGAGTGGTTGACTAGTGGGTGTTAAATTTGAATAACGATTAGTTTCTAATAGAAAACTTTGTAGCTAATTGTAATTAATGATTTCCAATATTTGTAAATTGCTTTATTTTATATGTAATAACTCAAACCACTGGCTCACAGATATTATCCACTTTGGGCCAGCCTTAGCTCATAACCAGTACGGTTTTACTTTTAAGGTTTATCCTAAAACGTGTCTAGACGACATTCCTTCGAATACGTCTATGAGGGAGAGGTGTCTTTACCCTTATAAGGCGTACTTTGTTCCCCTCTCCAACCGATGTGGGATCTCACAATCCACCTCCTTAGGGCCCAGCATTCTCGTTGGTACAACGGCTTAGGTACTATCTCTAATATTATCTGTAGCAGCCCAGACCACCTGCTCACAGATATTGTCCACTTTGGGCCAACCTTACCTTGCAACCCGTACGATTTTACTTTTAGGGCCTCCCCTAAAATGCGTCTAGACAAGATTCCTTCGAACACGTCTATAAGGGAGAGGTGTTCGTATCTTTATAAAGCGTACTTCGTTCCCATCTTCAATCGATGTGAGATCTCACATTAGAAGTGTACTATAATAGTAATTTGAGTAGTTTTGAATGCATGGTTGTGCATATTTGGTGGCATTCATCATTACTTCTTTTATAAGCCCTCTTAAACAAATTGGTTGAAAAGGTCAGATGATTTTTTAGTATATTTTCTTATTAACTTGTTTAAATTGAATTGCAAAGTTTACTTTTCCCCATGGGAAGGAAGATTTGATTATGTTGTAAGGTTACTTTTTACTATAAAAAGATTTTATACAAGAGTTAATTTTCACCCGTAAAAGAAGATTATATTGATATTTCCAATAGGTGATTAGAGAGTGTATGAGGCAAGATTTTTCTGCCGAACCACTATAAATCAATTTGTTATTTTCTTTCCATATTCTCCTTATTTTATAAGTAGTTTTTTATTTAAGTTATATTGATTTTAGTATACTATCATATTTTTCCTATTACATTAGCATTGTTTTAGAGTGAATTTTACAATTTAGTGAAAGGAAATTTTAATTATATTTAATTCACTCTTCCCCTCTTAATTACCATATAAGACCAATAATTTTAACAAATTTAGCTTAAAATAGGAAAATAATAAGAATTCAAATTAACTTGATTATAATTTCATGTATAATCTTCTTTTCATATTGAATTCGTTATAACTATTCAAATGTCTAGCGTTTAATGGTATCCATAAATTAAATTTTAGGAGAAGTTCAAAACACTTTTGAGAAGAAGAACAATAATAGTATTAGATATTCTTTTCTTTCTTCTTCCTTATAGTGAAGAAAAAACGATTTTTTTAATGTTAAAATGAAATATAAATTAGAATTAGAATTTAAATGTAATTGTAATTATAATTGATTCTTAATAAAATTAAATATTACATATTTAATACTTGACGTTTCTCAAATTTATAGTTAAGTCTAATTTCATTAAAATTTTCTTTTTAATAGAAATTTAAGTATGATCCATTAAATTCTTAATATATTTGCAATGATTTTAATTATAATTTAGAATTAAAATTAGATAAATTAAAACACCTTTTAGTTTATCTTAATTCTTCACTTAAACAATTTATAATCACAAATCAAGATTGAAATTTAGCAACATGTCATGATCATTCAAATGTTGGAAATGTTAACATGGTTTACCTTAACATGTCTATGCTTGGTTTTAATGTATAGTTTAATTCCTTCATTATCTAGTATTTCGATTGAAAATAGAATGTCGAATTAATATCTATTCTAATTAAATTCATTCAATTTTATTCTTACTAACTAGTAAATGATTTATAATTGATATTTAAACATAATCTTTTAAATTTCATTTTACTTTGATTAGAGAACTCCCAAATTATTTGGTTAAGTATAGTGAAACATTATCCCTAAATACTTTAAGGTGACAAATTTTTTGTTGATTCTCTTAACTATCTCCATATAATTCATATTATAATCAAGTACTACTAATTGAGCTACTCAATATAATAGGTCATAACTAATATTAAAATATAATAATTCCTTTATAAGATAATTTATTAATATTAAGTCTAAAGATTAATTATATAACCAACATAATGAAGAAATTCACATATACACACGAATAACGTTCTATTTGAGATCATCATAATCAAGTCATTTTAGTAAAGTTGTTCTCTAATAAGTACTCACAATTTTGTTTAAGTTTTTCTATACTTTAATCTATACAATCAATTACTTTCTTCATAAGAAAGAAACATAAAATGTGTTGATTTTATCATTTTGTTAATATTCTATCTTGATGAAATTATGACAAAGAATAATTTAGAAATAATACCATATGCACTTCAAATCTCATAATTATATTATCATCATAAATTCAATTACATGGTAATGATTATGGGAATTTTATCTTTGGTATTAGCTATTAAATATAATTAAATACACACAATTGGATAAACTTACAAGTTGTACATGCATTTACAACTAATTAATTAGGTGTAATGGTATAAACTAACAATCTGCCACTTTCATTAAAACCAATTGCTTATGTATTTAACACTATAGGTCTATTATATCTCTTTTGAGACATTGACTTAATGAGAGGATCTATCAAATTCTCTTCACTTAGTTCTCACTTTAATATGATATTTTCTCCTAAAATACCATCCTTCTTCTAGTATAAGTAAATAATATTTTCTCCTAAGAAATTTCTTAAGAGAAAATATTATGAGTACAATATATGTTATGCTCATGGAATTTGTAAGAAAACTTAATTTTTTTCATTTAACTTTTTAACTTAATTCTAAATCTATGAATTGGAGTGAAGACCTTTTTAGAGATGATGGCTATATGCATACAAGATATTATATGTAGAAATTTTTGTAATAAATTTATTATTTTTATTTTTAAACACTTTTTTAAATTTATTTATTATTTTCACTTTGGTTTTAAACTATTTTTAATTAAATTAATATTTTAAAATTAAAAATTAAAATATTATCTCATAAAAAGTATAAGATCTTGAAGTTTTATACTAATATAAAAATATGGAGATTAATTGTGAAAATTAAATATTTTGAAATTTTGAAATTTTTGAAAAAAAACTTTAAAATAATAGTTGAACCTAAGTAAAATATTTACACACGGTCCTTTTTATTTCTTAAAAACTTAGCTTATATTAAGAAGAGTTATAATTTATTATTCTTAAACTCAATTTTGTTTTTGTATTTAAGAAAAAAGTAAGGCTATGTTTGGTAAAGCTTTAATTATTGGGTTTGGTTTCTTATTTTTTTTAATGCAAAAACAAAAAAAAACAGTAAGAAATTAAAAAAATATTATGCTAATACAATACAGAAATAAAAAAAATCGTACAAAAAAATACTCAAAATTAATACAAATACACAAAAATTACATCAAAAAATTAAAACCAACAATAATACTAAACATCCCTTAAATTGGTGCACGATCTTATTATTTCTACAATAGCATATTGATAAGTGAGGAGGTTTTGAAATGAGAGAATTGTTTAGAAGAAGAGGATATATTTCACTTGAATCATTTGAGTTCAAGTACAAAGAGGTATTTATAGGTACAAAAGATGATCTTTCAAATCTAAGTACATGAACTCATTAATGAACATAAATAAATAAACAATACATGAACCTAAAATCATACATGGACCATAATAATTAATGTAACCAATACATAAATATAATTAAACTCCTAATAATGAACTTAAACAACCATGTATCTAGACTTTAACATCAATTAATTTAAAATTAAACTTTAACACTCCCCCTTATTTTGAAATTTTCTTCCATGCTCTACGTCTTGTTCTCAAATGTTGAAAAAATTCAAATTTAAGTGATTTTGAAAAAATATCTGCAACTTGATCATTAGTCTTCACATGCTTGAGCTTCACTTTAGTCAGTTGCTTGTACTCTTGATTTGCATTCCTTTTTATCTTATAAATCCATTTGACTCCAATGGTTTCATGACCCTTAGTAATAGTTGATAATTCCTAAGTGTCTTTTTTCTCTAATGTATTGATCTCTTCTTCCATGGCTTGTCTCCATTTTTTGTCCTTCAGGAACTCCTTAAAATTTAAAGACTTATAGTTCATATAAAGACAAAATAAATTACTTACATTAACATTAATGATTTCTTCTGTTTGTTCATAGATATTATAAATACTCCTCATTTTTTGTTCTCCATCATTTGAACTTTCTCCTCATATTAACGAAGGAGAATGAGGTGTATTAGGAAGAGGTGAAGTTGTCTCTTAAACATTCGTTGTGGCTTCTTACTCCTCATCTTCAAAGTATGAAAAAAAATCATAGGTGCTTTCTTCTTGTGTCTCCCAATTTGATGTTGCTCCTTCATCAAATTCTATATATTTGCTTACAATAATCCTGCATGGGCCACCAATCCTTTCATTGGTTGGGTTGTACAATTGGTAACCTTTAGAGTTTTGGTCATAACCAATAAATAAATACTTAATACTCCGATCATCGAGATTAGATCTTTCTTCTTGCGGTACATGAACATATGCTATACTTCCAGAAATTCTTAGATGAGTAACACTGGGCTTCAATTCATTCCACACTTGTTGTGGTATTTGATCTTTGCCATTTCTTATAAGAGACTGATTTGTCAAGTAAACTACACAAGAAATAGCTTTTACCCATAATTCTTTAGGCATATTCTTAGCCTTTAAAATACATTGAGCCATGTTAAGAATTGTTCTATTATTCCATTTAGCTACTCCATTTTGTTGGAGAGATCTTGAGACCGTTAAAGGATGACAAATTCCATGTAACTCACAGAAATTATGGAACTACTTGAATGTAAACTCACCTCCTCTATCAGACCTTAACACTTTAATTGTATAGCCACTTTCGTTCTCCATAAGTACCTTGAACTTTTTAAATACTTCAAATATTTCTTATTTCTGCTTCAGAAAATAGACCTATATTTTTCTACTATAATCATCAATAAAAAGTAAGAAGTATCTACTTTTACCCATTGATAATAGATTGACTGGTCCACACACGTCGGTATGAATAAGTTGAAGTGGTGCATTTATTCTTGTCATTGTTTCTTTTGGAAAACTCCTCCTTAAATGCTTACCAAATAAACATGCTTCACATAAATGATGTGGGTGGTTAATATGAGGCATTCCTCTTACCATGTATTTATCTCCTAAAGATTTGAGTGCGCCAAAATTCAAGTGTCCGAATCTCATATACCAACTCCATACTTCATCTTTCACATCCACCTTTAAACACTTTACCTCAAGTGTCTTGATATTGAACATGAACATTCTATTTTTCAATATAAACACCTTAGCAATCAATTGAGCATATTGATCTCAAAGCCAAAGGCAATTATCTTTCATGTGAATTTCATATCCTTTTTAAAGAAGTTATCCTAAACTTAAAATATTATTTTTTAACTTGGGTACATAGTAGACAGCATTAATAAATCTATGACTTCCATCGCTTGAAGAAATTAAAATGGTATATTTCCCAAGAAATTGGATCTTTGAAGAATCTCCAAAAGAAACATTGCCTTCCACCTTTTCATCAAGCTCCATGAATTTGCCTTTATCTTCACGCATGTGATTGCTTGCTCTATTATCCAAGAACCATGTACTTTCATCTTTACATGCATTATCTTTGAGTGCTAATAACAAAGTAGGCTCTTCGACTCCTTACTCTTCTTCAACAATATTGACTTACTCATTAATATGATTAGGTGTAGCATAACATTCCCTAGAATAATGTCCAAATTTATGACAATTGCAACACTCAACATTAAACTTATCATACCTTCTTTCATTTTGTCTAGAAGTGTAACCTCCTCGTCCTCTTCCTCTTGGTTTTTCTTGGCCTTTGTATGAGTAATTGTTTCTATCATCATTGTTGGCGTTGTTATAATATCTTTTATTTCTTCCTTCATAACCTCGTCCTCATCCTCTTTCTCTTTGATTACTTTCTCCATCATCATCTTTTAATGCAACATTTGCTTTAAGTGCTTGCTCTAAAAGTTCATCTTACCTTCTCTTGATCTTATCTTCATGTGCTTGCAAAGATCCCTCTAATTGTTTAAGTGTCAAAAAGTCTAGATCTTTGGATTCCTCAATGACACAAACCATATAATCAAACTTTAAAGTTAAAGAGCGAAGAATCTTTTCCACCACTCGAACATCTTTAATCGTATCTCTATACTTCTTCATTTGATACACAACGGCTTTCATTTGTGATCAATAATCCAAGATTGATTTGGATTTCTTCACGTGTAAAGATTCAAAATCACCCCGCAATAATTGGAGTCGAATCTTTTTCACCTTGTTAATTCCTTGAAAGGAACTTTGCAAAATCTCCTGTGCTTCCTTTGAAGTAGTTGTATCGGCCACCTTCTCAAACATTGAATCATTTAAACATTGATGGATGAGGGAGAATGCTTGTTGATCCTTCTTCTTTATCTTTGACCAAGTATCCTTCTCATTTTGAGGCAAGTCATCTTCACTTTGAGGTTTTATAAAACCTTTCTCAACATTCTTCTAAGCATCTTGTGAGCCAAGCACGACTATCATACGAAAAAGCTATGTTTCATAATTTTCTTTTGTAAGGTGAGGAAATTGAAATGGGTATACTCCACTATTATTTGCCATTTCTTAAAGAACTAGACTCTGATACCACTTTGTTGATAAGTGAAGAGATTTTGAGAGAAGAGAATTGTTTAGAAGAAGATGATGTATTTCACTTGAATCATTGGAATTCAAGTACAAAGAGATATTTATAGATATAAAAGATGACCTTTCAAATCTAAATACACGAACCCATTAATAAACTTAAATAAATAAATAATACATAAACTCAAAACCATACATAGATCATAATAAATAATGTAATTAATACATAAATATAATTAAACTTTTAATAATAAATTTAAACAACCATGTATCTAAACTTTAACATTAATTAATTTAAAATTAATCTTCAAGAGAGCTCCGAAATGCTTGTTTGTTCTCAGCGCTATGAACAATGCATACAGATTTCGAGCTCTTAAAACCTTGCCAGAGATCCATTTTCATACAAGAGTGATTTAATGCTCTCTTCAAGAGTGGGAAGCCGATGTTGGTCATCATAACTGTACATCAAAGGAACCATTCGTGCTGTATTAAGAGAAGCTTCCTTGAAAGTTGCTGAAAATGGGTTCGGATGGAGGCATTCCCTGTTAAGGGTTTTCCAAGCCTCTGCAATCATCTGCAAAACTCGCATTTGGGCATCATCTAAAGAACCCTGGGTTTCTTTCATGTAACATTCCACAAATGATCCGTCATGTCCATGTTGATCTTCATCCTGCACCATAGTACTTTGACATTATTCGTCTGTTGATAACTTGTTCTTTCTGATTAAAGGAAGCTGGGAACATAGAAGATAAATTCTTACCTTGGCACTTCCTAAGTCATCCCAAAGCCGAAGAATGGTTGCTGTGGAAGATATGATGGCTGGATTATCTTCAATAAGTTTCACTTTTTCTTTTGTCACATCTTGACCAAGTAGAAAGAAAATGTGAATTAGAAGTACATGGACTCCTGAACTAACGATCCCATTCTTCAAGTAATCTTCACTTGTCGGCAAGTGTCCAGAGGCAAACCATTTTGCTTCTACTAGAAATGCGTTGCACAAGCTTGTCCACTGCAAAATCAGGAATCCATTAGTCGTTTGGAATTACAGATGCTTATCAAATTTTCTCCCCTTTAATTTATATTGATTAACTGTATACCGTTCTTCGCAGGGAGTGAACTGGGTTCCATCCATATTCCTTATAGAAGTTGTAGCTAATTTCGTTGTTAAGATTATCAAGAGCCCTGAAGCATGTCTTCATGTGGCCTGGTAGTAGCTCCATCGCAGCAATGTCCCATCTACTTAATTTATCTATTGTTAGCATTAAACTTCATGCAAGCTTGCTCTTATATCTTTTCTGACAAGTATAGAAATCAATCATTTTAAGAGTTTATAAGAAATCGAAAGTTTACCTGTCCACAACTTCCGTGAAGCTAATGAGTTCATCTAGTGTCCCGTAAACATCAAAGATGTCATCTATTACATAAATAAAGGAGATCACTTTTGTGATCTCAATCCTTTGCTTCGAAAACTCTGGTTTAGCAAGGGTAGCCACCGACCACATGTACCATTTCAGCGGTTGATCTCTTGCGAACTCTAACTCCTTAGACAAACCAAGTTCCTTCCACCATCTAAAAAGCAAACAGTACTATTATAAATTTCTATTTAAATTGTTTTACATATTTATCACGTGTTAATTATAAATTTTTTCTCTTAAATTTGTTCTCTTTCACATATAAATAGACCATTTTTACAATGTGTCTCAATAAATATAATCTAACGATATTGAAAAGGCAAAAATTTTTGTCGCCTCTCAGCAGCCAATAATTTGATGTGACTAATTACTATTGGCGTCTGGCCGAACTTACTCTGAGATTTGAATGATTTCCCGTTGATACTGACGTTGAAGGATAGCAAAATCAAAACTGGCAAGATCCCGAAGCGCATTTACGAACCCGTTTGACCCTTTTAAGTCAAAAAAGAAGTGTCTGGCCATGAATCCGGTCAAGCTTTTGTGATGTGGATGCTCAATTGTATGCCTAACTAGTCTAGCTTGAAAAGGGTCGACGCGTGTGGCTAAGGAAGTCAGAAGCTGGTGACTGTAATCGTTAGCTTCATCCAGTATATCTTCTCCTGCATTTAGCTGTGAAGCTTCATATAAACTCATAAGTCCCTGGATGTCACCACTTAGGTTTGGGTTAAATTTTCCTTTCTTGTCCTTAAAGTTGTTGAACACTCCTGGACAACACGTATTCATAGCATAAATTAACATAGTTCAAGTCCAAAGCTCCCGGAATTTCTGGTGCATTTATTACAAGTAAAAACTTCTGCTAAAACCAACCTGCGGAGACATGGTAACCTCGTTGTCTCAGAAGTCGAAAACGAAGTGCCACTTCATGAAGGTCATCGGCAACATGATTCCCGAACACTTTGTGGTGTCTCTCCAGAATTGCTTCAATTTCCTCTTGGAAATGATGGTCAATGCCTAGACGTTGGATAGCATCAATCATCACCAAGCCATCAAGAGATTCATCTACATTTTGGCTCAATATACGCTTGAATGCCTTCAATTTTCGCTCGTGCTCAACGCAAGAATTATCCTGAATTAGAAGAGAAGCAGATTTATGACTGCTTGGATCTTGAGATCGTTGGAGAAAACTATAGAAGTTTAAGCTGGTATGACGCAGGAACTGATTTAAGTGAAACAAATTAAAGATAATCATCCCTAATTGACGTGAAATAAATATCCATATACATTGTCTGACACGAAAAGCAACTTACAGTGGTTAAATCCATTCGAGTTGGAGGGCTGAAAAGCTTCGAGGAACTAGTATAGACTGCGTGGCTATCATCAATCTTCCAGATTTTAGCACCAGGCATATGCTTAAAATCGACGAAATTTGGTTTGGCGTTTCCGGAATATTGCTTTTGAGCACACCTTGCAGGACATAAGGTCAACAGATGTTTTGAAGCCAGGGCCATGACTAATTATGGAGGACCACAATCTAAAACTTTGGAAGATATATTTTCGATGACATGCTGGGGACCAAAGAAACCCCAATTTATAGAAGTCCAAGATAATGCACGTGCAGAAAGATAATGCACGTGAAAAAAATAACAATTTTATGTTTATATGTTATTTTTCTTGGTATTTATATTTTATTAGTAAGTTATTTTTTTCAGTTTCTTTTCTATTTTTATTTCTGTATTTAAAAAAATTAAAATACAAAATAAGAAACTATATCGAACATATTTTTAAGATTTTATTGAACAAAAGCTCTATATCAAGAAAATTTTAATTACTAATACATTAGAAGTTAGCTTAATATATTCAAAGATATTTATGAATAGTTTGTTGAAATATAACTTGATTTGTAATTTCTATTCAATGTGATTAAGCGAATATGTTTAGTACGTTTCATTTTTGTTGAAAATAAGAAAAGAGGAAAAAATGGACCTTGGAAAATTCAAATTTGATGCAATTTGGACCTTGAATTATCAATCCTACATTTTAATCTATCGACACTAAATCATGCCTAAATCTTGTCCAAGCCAATGATCATTTTTAGTGTTTTGGCACAACTCTTTTAAAGAATTCAAATTTGTTTGGTTTGTGCTTTAGGACGTGATTTATGAAGATTCAAGGCAGCTTTTAAATATATTATAAACTCTAAACCTAATAAATGACAAAAACATCTTTTATAATGGAAACTAAAATAAAACATAAATTTTCAAAATATTCACATATGATTATGTGCATAAAACTTATGATTACGTTTTCCAATTTTGAGTGGCAAAAAATAAATTCTTATCATCACATAATGTTTTATATTATTGATGTTACATATAAAACAT